>RSEH01000196.1:0-90620 GCA_006503475.1 Stentor roeselii | reverse complement strand
AATATTACCTCAATCTTTATGAAATAAAATCTAAAATAATTATAACTTCAATATTTTGCCATTTAATTTACACTTCTGCTAAAACGTAAATATGAGAAATATAGAATATATAATTGTTTGAAGATGATCATAAAAATTTCTCAACAAATCCTTCTTTAACTATCAATTTTCTATAAGTTTATAATAAATGCTCTTTTTGCTTTTTCAGATATGCGAATCAGTCACCCTAATCTCAATTCCAAAAACAAGAACCCCTCCAAGCGGTAGATCAGGAGCATTCATGGGCCATCTTCCATCAAAGAACACTTTGATAGTATTCGGTGGCAAAGACAATTCAGGCTTAACCAACGACCTCTGGGAATTTTCCCTGGAATCCTTTACCTGGAAAGAAACCATTCCAATATCAAACGACTTCCCAAGTAACCTTCATTCAGCACCTCGCCAACATGTCGGAGGTCTTACAAGTTCATTCATTTCGAAACTCTTCATCTTTGGTGGCCTGACATTATCAGGTTTCGAAAATGATTTCTGGGAATTCGACTTCGATAACTTAACATGGCAAAAAAGAATTATCGAGCAAGTCCCTTCTCATCGAGCTTATTTTACGTACATGAGTTATTCTGAGGAAAATTTTGAATTTTTAATGATTTTTGGAGGATTGACTATCAAAGGATTTACTAACGAACTTT
This sequence comes from Stentor roeselii, assembly GCA_006503475.1. Taxonomy (NCBI): domain Eukaryota; phylum Ciliophora; class Heterotrichea; order Heterotrichida; family Stentoridae; genus Stentor; species Stentor roeselii. Next base: position 89,931 of record RSEH01000196.1, on the reverse strand, counting down.
GGAGGTAAGATATATTAAGATTGAATATCAGTGATTTTACATGGACTTTAATGCCTTCTCAAGGAGAAATTCCTTTGCCTTTATTAAGCTCTGTTTTACAATATTATCAGGGAAGTTTTTATTTGGCAGCTGGGTATTCACAAAATTATAGCTGCACGTCTATCTTGTATCAGTATTCTTTAAATCTGCTTCGATGGTTTGTTGTTTCTGGGGAAAGTGACCAGTTTTTATGTAGGCTTCTGACAAATGGACTCATATATGATGGGAATTTTTTTATCTTTTTTGGCACTAATTTTGAAAAAAGTACTTATGCAAGGGACATTTTAAAAATCAACCTGAAAAGTGAGAATAAGGTCTGGGAAAAGATGGAAATCTTAGAAAGTCTCATCGCTACTGAGTTTTCTTTAACGAAAATAAAAAATTTAGCTTATTTTTTTGGAGGTTTTATGGGTAAGGCTGAAAGATCAAACCAGCTGAGTGAAGTCGATTTAAACTCAATGAAAATGAGCGAAATAAACCCGAAAGTTAATTTTCCTATGCCAAGGATGTTTCACTCTTTGACTGGAATAAACTCGAAACTTTACCTTTTCGGAGGAGTTAACAACGAAAACTTTTTAAATGATGTTTGGGCATTTGATGTTTTAAACAGTCAGTGGTTGCAAGTTCCAGTTAAAGGGGACCTTCCAACTGCCCGATGTTTACATGCTGCTGGAAGTGAAGGAAATTCTTTTGTCATCTGGGGAGGCCAAGACAAGAATGAACTGAAAAATGACTTGTTCTTGTTCAACTCGATCACTGAAACTTGGACTGAACTCGTATCTGGAAATTCAAAACCTCGCCCTGCTAAAGGAGCTTGTCTTGTGATGAATAGAAAAAAAATTTTTGTGTTTGGAGGAATCACTCAATCTAGTATTTCAAATGAACTTTGGGAATATGATTTGGGAAGTAATGAATTTTTGGAAATTTCTAAAGCAGAGCATTATTTAGCTTATTCACATTGCTGGATTAAAGATGAGGCTTTTTATGTGTCTTTAGGGTCAACTTTTTCTGATTTAAGTTCAAATTTTATTGTTTTTTACAATTTTACTTCAAAATCTTGGCATGTTTTCCATTCCCATACTTTTAGCGTCAAAGATATGTCTCAATCTGTTCAACTTTTCATGAATGACCATCTTATCACTATTGGAGGACAATACGCTGGGTACATTGCTTACAATGAGATGTCAATTTTAGGAGAAAATAATAAAAAAATAACGATCAGTTTGGAATTTGATGTTTGTTTTATTGGCTCTGCTTCAGTATATTTCAATAAATCTTTGTATATATTTGGAGGGGTAGGAAACTGTATTCTAGGGTATGCCTTTTCAAAGGCAGTTAATAACAGACTATTCCAAATTGAAGTTGATGAAATTTGTGAAGAGGCAGGATGTAAAGTTTTCTGCTCAAGTGGAACTGAAGAAAAAGGAGACACTTGTGAAATTTGTCAACCTGGAAGTTACGCTGATGGGCTCGGAAATTTAAATTGTAAAAAATGCAGACCTGGAACTTTTAATCGATATTTTGGGTCAAGTAGTTCAAGTCAGTGTCTGCCTTGCCCTGAAGGAAAGTTTAGTAATAAAAGTGGTGCTGCTGAATGTGAAAATTGCACTGATCAGAAAAATTGTCCGATTGGAAGTGTGGGATATTCTGATGAGTTCATTACTGAAACAAGTAAATCTATTCAACCTGTTTTGTTTCATGAGCATGATATTGGTTTTACTTTGTTGATTTGTCAAATTTCGGTAAGCACCGCTCTTACTATCCTATTAATCCTGATTATTTCAGTTAAAAAGTGCAGGGATAAGTTGCATGTCATTGATTTATTTGATTTAAAACATGTAAATCTCCTTAGTGAATATATGATAAGAAAAAAGACTAAAATAGGTGGTATATTTACTTTTCTGTTTGTTATTGGATCGTTGATTTTTGCATGCACATCAATTCTTCCGTATTTTCTGTCCAATATAGAAGAATATAGAGGACTTATGCCCTTGGTTGTTGTGGAATCATATGGTATAAAATTTGAATCAGATATAATTATTCAAGTTTTACTCAATTCATATGGTGGCCAATGCGAATCTAACGATCAGTGTCTTGAATCTCTTAGACTTAACTTGACCAATATCAAGTTTTCTAAATATACAACCTTATGTAAACTTGTTGAAAACCATTCATGCAGAATTACTATCAACTTGAAAAACGGAGTCATAAATGTAGGAGCTTATATTACTTTACAAATGATTGAAAGCCTCAGTTATTCTTCAGGAATTGAAGTAAACTTGACTTCAAGTTCTTCGATTCCTGATGAGATTAGTTCAATTTCTTCATTTATTGAAGCTGAAAAAAACTCAGTATTTATTGGATCAAGTGCAAGTGAGTTCTATTTCACAGCAACTTCGTCATTATTTATATCTTTTACAAGTGGAACGGAAGATTTATTAACAGGTTATCATATCTCAGAAAGAAGCAGCCCTAAAGCTGGTAATCAGTATCAAATTGAGGATCTGTCTTCAGTGTCTAATTTCAACTTAAAAATTTCAATTGAAAAGACCTCTACTGCACTTTTAACTTACAAAAGTTTGAAACAAACATTTATCATCCTTGCTGGGAGTTTACTTGGAACAATTTCTGGGCTTTTTGGAGTTACAGGATTTATAATGAAACAATTTGAAAGGAGATGTGAACCAATTTTAAAAAGTAGAGTGCATCATAATAAGGATGAAATAGTGAGTGAGAATAAAGATGAAATATTGAAAGAGAATAAAGATGAAAGAGCAACTGAATATAATGAAAAAGCTCTAAAGGAGTTAGATATAACTAGATAGTTAGATTGGAGTTTAAAATCAGCATTATGGACTTTTGACTGTAAGCAAAAGTTGGCCTGGAGGCCATTCAAATTAGTAATTGTAAAATAACCTAGACAATAAATAGAATTCTCATATACTATAAAGAATTATTTTTCACTCTATCAATATTTGATTTCTAATACATGATATGCATATTTTACAGTAAAAGCCATTAATTAGAGCTATTTTAGAAATTTTATGAACAGAATTGGTTCGAAAAGTACTCTTTATTAGATAAATCATCAATTATTTAATATTACTCAGGATATATTATTTAACTCAAATTTTATTTAGTAATAGTCTAAAGCAATAGCTTAATAGAAACATATCAAATTGTAACAATATCATCTTTCTTTAGCTTAAACTACTTTTATCTGATTTTCAATTAGCTATTTTATGATCTTGACGATAAGTTTCTGATTAAATTCCTAATTATAAAGTATTTCAGCTTTCCATATTAACATAAATCTTAAATTTTTGTTCTAATTATGATCTTACATAAAAAATTTCACTTTTCCTATTATCCTATTATCAATTATTTGACTATCCTTCTTCAAAACCTTCTACCGTACCTCTTTAATCTTCCTTACAAAAGTTAACAAGCTGATAAGATATTGAATAACTAAGCCTCCAATCAAACAGTTCACAAAGTAGACATGAAAAATTATCATTTTCAAAAAATTAAATAAAGCTCTTTTCTAAATAAAAGAGCAAAAATCATTAAAAGAACAAATTCAATGGTCTGCCCTGCCCTTAGGGTAGTTGAGCAACAAGAGCGGCCCTAGATAATATGATGATTTCCCTCAACATAAAAATTGTCTAATTGGAAGTAAAGCGTATTTAGAAGAGTTGAAATCTCATAGTGTAATATGGATCAATTCTCATTTATTGGATTCTCCTGATAATTGTACCGAATTTCTTATTTTTTAGGTTTTTAAGTATTGCTCTAATTCTTTTGTAAATTCTTATTATTTGAGTCAAAAATTAAGAATAAGCAGAATTTTATAAATATATATAATCTTTAAAATTTTGATGAAAAATTAGTGCACAATTATTGGATTATATCAAATTTTTTAATTCAATTATGCGAATCAGTTTTTGATTTATGAACTGAGCTAAGTCAAAAAAGTTTCAACATAAACTTATTCTAAAATATATAAAATCATTAATTTCAAATTCAGATTATCTCCATTTAATTCTTCAAGTTTAATATATCTTGAATGAAGTAAACATAGAATAACAAATAAAAACTAACTTAAAATCTTATATATTTGGTATTGAACGTTTAATCAAATCAATAAGTCGATTTATTTTGTAATTCAATAATAAAGCTTCGAATCTATTCAAATATAAGTTAACAAAACTGATTAATTATCAATATTTTGATAATTTGTATATATGAAAATAATACATAACAATAATTTTCAATCCAATAAAAATTTCTACAGATTTTTCAAGAAATAAACCGAAAACTCTATGATTTTTCCTAGTAAAACCACACTCTAGGGAATGATAAATCTTAAAAAAATCAAGAATTATTTAATAATCTCAAATGAACATAAATAACACAACTCTTCATAATTTTTACCAAAAATTTTCTAACTTAACCAGATTTTTCCTGATAATATTAAAAATGTTTTTACTTATTCTGAAAATCTGCGAGTCAGTCACCTTAATCTCAATTCCCAAAACAAGAACACCTCCAAGCAGTAGATCCGGGGCATTCATGGGTTATCTACTTACAAAGAACTCTTTAATAGTCTTCGGAGGTCAAGAAGATTCAGGCTTAACAAATGACCTTTGGGGATTTTCATTGAAATCTTTAACCTGGGAAGAAATAATTCCAATATCAGAAGAAATTCCAAGTAACCATCATTCAGAGCCTCGTCATCATCCGGGAGGTTTAACAAGTTCATTTAAATCCAAGTTATTTATCTTCGGAGGTCAAACATCTTCAGGTCCTGAGAATGATTTCTGGGAATTTGACTTCGAAATCTTAAAATGGGAAAAAAAATTAACAAATCAAGCTCCTTCTCCTAGAAGTCTTTTCGGCTCGACATGTTACATTGAAGGAAACTTTGAATTTTTTATGATTTTTGGAGGATCTACAGTGCAAGGACTGACAAATGATCTGTGGAGGTAAGAGGTAAAAAGAATGAATGTTAGTGAATTTACATGGACTCTTTTGCCGTTTGATGGAGAAGGTCCTTTGCCTGTAAGAGCACCTGTTTTAGCTTATTTTCAGGAAAATTTTTATCTGGCAACGGGACTTTCGAGTTTTTATAATTGTTCGTCTTATTTGTATCAGTATTCTTTGGAGAAATTTAAATGGACTGTCGTTTCTCAGAGAAGTAGTCAGTTTTCATGTAGATTTTATTGTATGGGACTTGTGCATCGTGATCAGTTGTTTGTCTTTCATGGTTGGGATTTTGAAGATAATTTCTATGTTGAAGAATTTCTGAAAATCAACTTGAAAAGTACAGTAAAGGTATGGGAAAAAATGGAAATACTTCAAGATCTGAGAGGAGCTGAGTATTCTTTAACGAAAGTGAATAATTCAGCTTATTTTTTTGGAGGAGGTTTCGCTTATCAACAACTTCGATCAAACCATCTCATTCAAGTAGACTTAGAATCAATGCACCTACTAGAAATGAATCCAAAAATAACATTCCCAAAACAAAGAGTATTTCACTCTTTAACTCTAATAAACTCAAAACTCTATCTTTTCGGAGGAGTTAAAAACGGAACCCCCTTAGATGACGTCTGGACTTTTGACATCACAACAAGCGAATGGCTTCAAGTTCCTGCGAAAGGAGCCAACCCTTCTCCCCGACACTCGCATGCCGCAGGTAGTGAAGGAAACTCTTTCGTTATCTGGGGAGGTCAAGACCAGAACGAATTGAAAGATGACATGTTTTTATTCAATTCAATGACTGAAACATGGACAGTCCTTCATTCAGAGTCTTTGAAGCCTCGGGCTGCGAAGGGTGCTTGTCTAGTGATGAAGGGTTTTAATATTTACCTTTACGGTGGAATGACTCAATCAAATTTTTCTAATGAACTTTGGCAATACAATTTGGGAAGTAATGAATTTTTTAAAATTTCTGAAGGATTGAAATTTTTGGCTTATTCTCATTGCTGGATTAATGATCATGCGTTTTATGTGTCTTTAGGAATGACTTTTTCTGGACTTAGTTCGAATTCAATTAGTTTTTTTAACTTGACTTTGAAAACTTGGCATGTTTTTCACTCTAGTATTTTTAGCGTGAAGGATATGTCTCAATCTGTTCAACTTTTCATGAATGAAAATCTTATTACTATTGGAGGTCATTATGGAGGGTATATTGCTTGGAATGAGATATCGATACTTGGCGAAGGTAACAAAAAAAAGACGATATTTCCGGAATTTGATGTTTTTTTTATTGGCTCTGCTTCAGTTTATTTCAAGAAGTCTCTGTTTATATTTGGAGGAGGGAGTTACATTGATGGATATGTTCTTTTTAATGCTGCTAATAACAGATTATTTGAAATTAAAGTAGAAGAAATTTGTGAATTGTCTGATTGTAGTGTGTCATGCTCGAGTGGAACTGAAGAAAAAGGAGACTCTTGTGAAGTCTGTCAACCTGGAAGTTACGCTGATGGACTTGGAAACTTTAAATGTAAAAAATGCAGATCTGGAAGTTTTAATAGGAATTTCGGGTCAAGTAGTTCAAGTCAGTGTCTGCCTTGCCCTGAAGGAATGTTTAGTAATAAGAGTGGCGCTGGGGAATGTGAATATTGCCCTGATCAGAAGAATTGTCCAATTGGAAGTGTGGGGTATTCTAATGAGGTAAAAAATGAAAATAGTAAATCTGTACAACCTCCTTTATTTCATGATCCTTATCTTGGGACTTATTTACTTATTTTTCAGATTTTGGCAAGTGTTCCTCTTGTTCTTTTATTAGTTGTGGTCATTTCAGTCAAGAGGTTTAGGAATAAGTTGCATGTCATTGATTTTTTTGATTTAAAACATGTAAATCTCCTTAGTGAACATATGATAAGAAAAAAGACTAAAATAGGTGGTTTATTTTCTATTCTATTTATAATTGGATCATTACTTTTTACATGCACATCAATCCTTCAGTACTTTCTCTCCAATATACAAGAATCTAAAGGACTCGTTACATTGGTAGTTCTAGAATCAGATAATATAAAATTTGAATCAGATATAATTATAAAGGTTTTACTCAATTCATATGGAGGCGAATGCGAATATAAAGAAACATGTCTTGAATCTCTTAAACTAAACTTTACCAATATCAAGTTCTCTCAAAATATAACCTTATGTAAACTTGTTGAAAACCATTCATGCAAAATCAGTATTCACTTGAAAAATGGAGTCATAAATGTAGGAGCTTATATTTCTTTACAAATGATTGAAAGCCTTAGTTATTCTTCAGGAATCGAAGTAAACTTGACTTCAAGTTCTTCGATTCCTGATCAAATAAGTTCAGTTTCTTCATTTATTGAAGCTGATAAAAACTCAGTATTTATTGGATCAAGTGCAAGTGAGTTCTACTTCACAGCAACTCCTTCATTGTTCAAATCTGAGTCAAGTAAGTGGGAAAATGATTTAACGGGCTATCATATCTCAGAAAGAAGCAGCCCCAAAGCTGGGAATCAGTATCAAGCTGAGGAGCTGTCTTCAGCGTCTTATTTCAACCTAAAAATTTTCATTGAGAAAAGCTCTACTGGACTTTTGACTTACAGATACATGAAACAAACATTCATTTTCTTTGCTGGAAGTTTACTTGGAACGATTTCAGGGCTTTTCGGGATAGCAGGATTTGTTATGGCGCAATTTGAAAAGAAATTTGAGCAAATTTTCAAAAGGAGAGCGCGCAGGAATAAAAATGAAAGAATTGGTCCAACTGAGCATAATGAAAAATCTCTAAAGCAGTTAGATTTGACAGGTTAGTTAGATTTTATATTAAGTCATATATCAGCTTCTTTATTTGAACAACTTATAGATATTCTTAATTTATTAGAAATTCCTGAAATAATTATGTTATTTAAGTTCTAAGCCTCACTATCAATATACCTTAAGCTTAGATAATTAATAAATCGACTAAATTAACTTTTCATCTAAGATGAAAATCCTAGCTATCTAAATAAGTGATGTATCTATAAAGATAAGTTACTTCTATGATTTTAGTAATATTATTTACAGAATCTAAAAATATTACAGTTTTTATAGATTTTTAATATTTTTGGAAAAGAAAATTCATACATATCTCAAACTTAAATTGGATTTTATTTTATTAAATGATGATTCTCAAATAATAATAAACTATTCAGGTATTTTGATAAATTGGTATACTATATTGGCTATATTTTATTTATCAAAATTATCTAAATTTCTATTAATTTGGAGTTTACATCTTATTATAAAAGTTTTAACACTTTTTATTTAAGTTCGACTAAGATGAAATTTCAATCATAGTAAACATATCAAAACTGGGTATCACTGAGTATGCTTTGATATTGTATTTGAAATATATTTTTCAAATAAATCACTATGGCTTTGATTTATTTTTAAAACTACTAACAAAATTATATTGGTGCTTCATTAGGATAATCTTATAAATAATATCTAAGCCTAATATACTCTATATTTTATATCTAGAAATTCACATCATTCATCAGTATGATCTTGAAAATTTGTATTGATTTATATAATGAGTAGTCCTCAATTCTCAAATATTTGCTGATATATAATTAATGATTTAGAGATATATAGTTTCTAAATTTTAATTAATTCAATGCTTGTTTAAACAACCATGTCTGAAGACATAAGTAAGATCAAATTTCCTTCTATGTTTCAATCATTATCATACATGAAATAGCTTCCTTTATTTATTTCAATCAAACTATATACTGATGGTAGATTTGTATTTTTTCCTCTACCTCTAACTTTAATTTTAATTCATCATTATATTTCCCTTATTTTCAACGAAGTCCTATGAAATGTTGATCAATAATAGTTTTCTAGATATTTCCATAATTCCCATTCAATTTAGATTTTCAATACAGAAGAAGGTGACCAGAAATCAGCTTATTAAATTTTATCATTTATCTAAATAATTTAAAGAAACTTTCTAATCGTTAATTTATTTCACTGAAGTTTAATGATTTATCAGTAGTTTTATAAATCTTTGTAATAATTTTAGTTTCTTTTTTAATGTAATATTTTTCTTTATCTATTCCATTGTTTGCCTTGTGATTCTTATTAAAAATTGTGATTTGATGTATAAACTCATATGATAAATTAAAATAAGTGAGTTTTCAACTTCTTGAGACTTTCTAAATCAAACTATTTGCCACAATATCAACTTCTAACACTTTTACCTATCTATCAATCCACAGATAATCAACTTCACATCATAAGTAATTGAATCATTTTACACACCTAGCAAAACCATTAAAGACTTTAAGCAATTAAGTAGTTAAATCCTCAAAACCTTCACATATTTGCAAAACAGACTAAAAAAAGTTTTGATTTTTTAAGCACTAAAAAAATTTATCATCTCAAAAAATCTTATTCCACTGATACAAGTTAAATCTATACATATTTTTACAAAAATGATTCTGTAAAACGGAAACTTAATTAAAATCCCTCTCTTAAAATCATAATCTTAACTAACTAAAACAAGTATTTTTCTAATTTCATTCTCAGTTGAGGATAAAATCCAATAAATTCTCTAGATTCTTCTAAACTTTTAAAAGAAAATTCAATTTTTTTCTCACTGACATTCCACACTAAAATCCCAGTATAAATATCAGAGCTCACAATATACTTCTCATCAAATGTGACCTCAACAAATTTTATAATATTTGAATTACTAGTGAGTTCAGAATCTGCAGTATACTTGTTTAAGTCAAAAATCACTAAATTTCTCCCTGAAGAGCAAACTGCGATTTGTCTTGAATCCAAGTAGACCCAATTTTTCAGATTTCCAGAGTTATAGTGGATTACTTTTAGAAGTGAAAAACTTGAAAAATCCCAAATTTTCACAGTTTTATCTGAAGATGATGATAAAATTTTCGAGTCGTTACTAATAAAAATAATTCCTTTCACATCGCTTTGATGTCCTTGGAGCCTTGAGATCAAGGCACTATTATTAACATCCCAGAAAGCAATATTTTCTTGAGTAGTAATCAAACCAACAGCAATAAAAGAATTATTTCTTGAAAGTGAAATGCAGCTGATCTCCTTTTTTTCCTTTAAAATAAGTTTTTCTTGATTATTTTGTGAATTCCAATAAAAAACTGAATTACTTTTGACATAGAAAACATCAGATAAAGCATTCTGGATAAATGAAGAATAGTAATTTGTCTGTAATTTTTCTTCAGTCTCAAATGTGCTTAAATTATTGAAGAGTATTAAAGCATCTTCAGATAGTGAAATGCAATAATTTTTATAAGGAAGTACAGCATGAATAAAGCTATAATGAACTTCAAATTTCATCTCAATAGTTCTATTCAAAAAGTCCCAAAACACAACAGTCTGATCATCCGAACCAGAGACTAAATTCAAGTCATTATTGATAAAAACAAGTGAGTTCACCAGTTTCTTATGACTTCCCAATTCAAAGCTATTTTCCACATGATCAACCTCAAAGACCTTCACCGACCCATCAAAATTCCCACAGACAATAAACTTCTCATCATCAGTGACTTCAAAACATTTAACACTTCTTTCAAACCCATCAATGAATCCTCCAATCTCAGCATTAAAAATCTTTAAAATCTTGACACTAGTCCCAACCGAGACAAAAGCAAGACTAGAGTCTTTAATAACCTTCAAGCACCAACAAACATTTTCAGTTTCAACTCGAAAAATCTGAGTCCTCAACTTTAAGTCCCAACAAATAATCTCCTTGGCCCTGGAAGCTGAGAGAACTTTTGTATTTAACTGAAAGACTTGAATAGAATAAACACATCCTCGATGGCCTAAAAGTTCTCCTTTATGGAAACTGGAGTCAGTCTCCCAGATCTTGATTGTCTTGTCGTTTGACCCTGAAAGAAAATTTTCACCTGCCAGGGCCAAACAGCGAATGTCGGACTTGTGGCCTTCAATCGTGGTGATAAGAGAATGCTTTTGAAGGTCGTAGATACGGATTATTGAATCGTAAGAACCGGTTATTAGAAGATCTCGAGAATAGTCGATTACCCCGCACCAAAGACCTCCTTGATGACCTGCAAAAAAGTTTCGAAGAGAAAAAGTTTGCCAGTCTTCTTCTCCTGCTTCTTTTATTATTTCTTGCCGATAGCAGATGGTTATTTGATCTTCAATTGACTTGAAGTCAGGAAGATGTATCTCGTGATGGGCTTTCAAAAAGGTTTTAAGTGAAGGAAGTTCTGATTTTGAGAATTTTTTTCTTTCAGAGAATTTCTGTATGTTTGAGAGATGGCTGGTTAATGAGAGAATTAGTTGATTCGACTCGTTTTCGATTTTTAGGATTAAAATTTTGGATTGTTTTTGAATTTTTTTGATGAGTTTTAAGATTTTTTCTGAGGTTTGAATGATTCTTTGTTTTAAGAATGAATTATCTTGCGGATCGAGAGTTTGGTCTATGTGGTCGAATTGGCCTCCGCATTTTTCCTTCATGTGGTCTCCGAGATGGGAGGAACATAGAGCTAGAGCACTGCAATTGCAAATGAATGATGCCTCATTTCTGCAAATAGAACAAAACATTTATAAGGTTGTCAAATTAGCAAAAAGTTTAAAGATGATGATATTTTTTTTGGAGTTTTTTGGATAATTTTTTAGTTTTTGAAAGAATATTTGACTTGTTTTAGATTTTATTATATCATATCAGTTTGTAATTTTTAGGGTAAGTGATCAAAATAACTACCAAATTATATATAAGAAAAATTGAGTGATATAAATCATAAAATTAATATCAAGAGTGTCTAATTAAAAATTCTAAACTGGGTATAAGTGATAATAAAGCATATTTAACTATCTCCAAACCTTATATATAAACTTCTTATAAAAATGATTAAATTTTCATAAAATCTTCAATTTCTTTCATAAGAATCTAAATAACAGTTGACTTCTATTCTCATTACATGAAATATTCCTGCGATTTCTTCTCTATATATCACTTACGCTATAATTATAAATCAACAACCTAACTAAAAAATTTAACCCTTCCCATTCTAAGCTGTAGAATTAAAAACTCAAACATATATTCTATAAATATCACTATACCTAACCCCTAAAAAAACTAAAACCCTAGCCCTTCTTTCTCAACCTTCATAATCTAATAAAAAGCCATCTGAAAACGAATTCTAACTATTTCCTAATTACTGAAGTGAATCTCTAACTTTTGACAATTGAAAAGCAGCTTTTCCTGCAAGCATGGTAATCAAAGAATGAGGAATATTTCCTTTAGGATCAACTCCAAAAATAAAGGTGACTTCAGTGGCGATGCCTTCAACATCAACCAAATGATACGAATTGATATGATTAATCGCTCTGACTCTTCCTTCCGTAACAGGCACGTCAATATCAATAGTCCTTCCAATGATAAGGATATTATCACCGTCAGTTTCTCTTCTAATCGCACAAAGAGTTTCTCGATCATCGATCATCAGAGGCATTTTTTTATGGAAGCGTTCAACTCTGGTATTTCCGAAAGTATGCAAAATATCGATATCCCCGACGTCATCTTCGTATTTGCTTCTATTCGCGTTATTCCAAATGAAATCCGCAATCACATCTGGGGGAAAGTTGATGACGCAAACACCTTTAACATAGACATTTTCACCTTCTTCTCTTTGGAAGCCTTGAACATCATTATTCTCTCCAAGGCTTCGCCAGTCAGGAGCATTTAAAATTTGAGTTCTTAGTGATTTTGCCTCAGAAATCGCTTGATCGGCCTTTTCCCTGATTTGACCTTCCATATATAAATCAATGGTGGATTTTGCTTGACAATTAATTATCTTATAATATTCAGTAATTTTTAGACTTTCAAGGGTTTTAAAGGCTTGTGGGACAACTTTGGAATCAATTTGGTTTAAGGGTTGAGAGTTTTTGGGAAATTTATTGAGATTGATTTATGGAAGTAGGGTGGTAATGATTATTGAGATTTGGAATTAGGTCTTGTTTGATTTCTTTTGTATTTTAGTTTAATTTCTGGATGTTGTGGCATTGATTATTAGAGTTTTTTAGAGGGTGAAGCGATTTGAATGATTTGAACGATTTGAAATAGATTGAATAATTTCTGAAAGGTTTTAGAAATTTGATAGCATCTTTCTTGAATGTAATTCTTTTTAAAATAACCCTTCTAGAATCTTTTATTATTTATAAAAATTACGAGGTTTATTGAGATTCCTGAAATTTAGATTTATTAGAACTTTATTCATTCAATATGAAATTTCACGCCTAGGTGAAGTTAATAAATTAAATCTTAAGCAGTTGTTAGAGAAAAGTCACTTGTTTAGTTGTGACTTAAATTTGAAGAAAATTCCAAGGTTTTGTAAACCCAACTTAAAAATCTTGATTTAATCATGAATAATCTAAGACATCTCTAGATTCTCAAGTTTTTTATGATTACCCAAAGACATCTATATAATAATTATATCGTCAAATTGATCAAATCATATAATCATCATTCATGAACGCTTTTATCGAGCCACCTTGATAGTTTAACGCTCACCATATGCCTGACAGATGTATGAAATAAGTTTGATCGGTGATTTGATTGAAAGAGATGATTATTTGTTGGGATTATTTCATATATTTCTTCTAACTAGTTACAATATGGATTAATAGAAGGTATTCATTATAGGGAAGCTTGGATTAATTTTTAAGATAATTATTTCTCAGTAATGAACCTGAAGAAATGATAATTGTCTTATTGATCTATTGAAATGGCTTTGATTTAATATTTTGGTTTTACTAGTCCAGAAGATAAATGATTGATTTCAAGTAAATCATGGCAATATCAATCTACCTTAGAATATAAGATCCTTTGTGCTATTCATAAGTCTTCAACCATAAAAATTCTTTAATTCATATTAAATCTATTACAGTAATAATAAGAAGTTGCTTTATTGAAAAGAAAAGTGAATCAAAAACATAAGAACTATTACCTTCAATATCAATAAACATTATTTAAATATATCACAAAGTGGGATTAGATGTACTAATTAAATTCATTTTTTGACACTTTGCAATCAAAAACTATGCGCCATTCAACAGATTTAATAAATAATCCATCCCATACCCTTAATTAATGAACATCTCTAGCACTTCCATCATCAAGTTGTTTAAATCAAAGTATTGAAATAAACCTTCAAACACTAAACTCCTAAATTTCCTCATTTCCAAGACCAAGAGCATTATTTCTAAAAAAGGTACCTTAAGACCACCTAACTCTCAAGAGCACTGGGTGCATCATCAAAACTAAACCTCTAACCTAATAAATACAAGCAGAGGAGAAGACAATTCAATGAACACTTTTCACTGATTTGCCGAAATTTTTAAAGTCTTTGGCGATTTATTCGAAAATTTTGCATTTCTAACACGATTAGCATATTAAAACGATTCTGATTTCTATTAACTAATCGACATGCTTGTCAATGAAAAACGCTTTGGAAAGGGCCAGAGGTTGACTTACGATTTATAAAGAGAGTTTTGTATGGATTCGAGAGATTTGCCACGAATTTTAAATGTTTTGTCTTTTGCGAGAAAAGTGATCAAATTGAGTTTTTTAGACTATTTCAATGTTTTGAGGTTTTTGAAATGTTTAAAAGAAGGCTCAAACTGTCTTTTCCTACTTTTTTAAAGTAAAGAGGAGAAGTATATGCACAAGGATTAAATAATCAATATCTGTTAAAGTTAAACAAAATCATTTTTTACATAAACGATTATTTAAGAAATGATAGAGAATCTTTCCTATCTTATATATAATTATCTAGTACCGTATTCAATTTAAATCGAAATTATTTGTTAAATATAAACTTAGTCCTAATATTATTAATATTGGATATTATCTAATAATTTCCAAATATATATACTATGAAAATTGAATGATATAATAGTTACAATTAAGTGTATCTTATTGAAAAGCTCCTTCACTGGTATTCAAACAACTTCTAACTGTAGCTCCAAGGTTTAAGCCACACCTTTTCTAAAAATTGATAAAATTTTCGTAAAAATATCGATAACTCTAAAACATTCTAACAATTTTAAACTTCTATTATCAAACTTTAAAATTACTCAAAATCTCCTCTTAAAAGCTCTTTTCACGACCTGCTCAATCACCCAAAACTAAAAAATTCTACCCCTAACCTATTCAAATCTAAAAATATAAACAACCCAAAGATCAATCTAATAATCCCACTAATTCACCTAAAAAAAAACATAAAAACCTTCACATCCCAACCCATCTAAAAAAATTCACATATGATAATAAATTTTCTAACTAAATAACTACTCACTGAAGTGAATCTCTAACTCTTGACAATTGAAAAGCAGCATTTCCAGCAAGTTGAGTAATAAGTACCTGAGGAATGCTTCCATTCGGATTGACTCCCATAATCATAGTGACTTCAGTGGCGATGCCCTCAACATCAACCAAATGATAAGACTGAATATGAGTAGTGGCTCTGACTCGTCCTCCTGTAACCGGCACATTAGATTCAATGCTTCTTCCAATGATAAGAATATTTTCACCTTCATTTTCTCTTTTTATCGCATAAAGAGATTCTCGATCATCGACTATCAAAGGCATTTTTTTATGTAAGAGTTCCACCCTGGTATCTCCGAAATCATGCAAAATGTTCAGTGAACCGACGTCGTCTTCGTATTTGCTTCGATTCGAGTTGTCCCAGAGGAAATCCGCAATCACATTAGGAGGAAAGTTGATGACGCAAACACCTTTTACGAAGACTACATCACCATCTTCTCTTTGGAAACCTTGAACGTCTTTTGACTCTCCCAGGCTTCGCCAGTCAGCAGCAGTTGAAATTTGAGATTTCAATGATTTTGCTTCGGAAATCGCTCTTTCAGCACTTTCCCTGATTTGGCCTTCCATATTTTAATCGATGGTGAATTTTTCTTCTAATTTGGGTACTTTTCATATTATTTTAGAATTTTGAAATGATTTTAGAGGATCTTAAAGAAAAATAATTAGAGATTTTTTTGGAAGGATTTAATTTGAGATTTGTGGAAGGGTGGGGTTGATTTTGTGAGTTGGAATAGAGTCTTTTTTGATTTTTGTAGCTTTGGGATGAATTTCTGGATTTATGAGCTGATTTAATTCATTTGTGCGAGTTTTAGAAATATTATAGCATATCTTTTTAATTGTACCTCTTGTTGAAAGGCCTTATTTAAATATTAAATAATGATGGATTAATTTGTTTTTTGAAGAATAAGTGTTTGCTTACAATAATATAATTTAATTAGATTTATTTCAGATTTCTTATTCAATAATAGAGTACTCACAGCTAAGCGAACTATAAAAAATATTTTCTTTAGAACTTAGACCAAAACAAAATGAGGTCCTAAAATTATCACAGAGACAATATCATGTATTACTTGCTAAAATTTAAAAAATTTCAATATTTGAAAATAAAACTTTAAAATCTAAACTTTATAATGATAAATCTAAAAAATTGTAGATAATGTTAGTTTATGAATAATTATGTCGAGTCACATTGATAGTTTAGTCTAAACATAGAGTTAAGCCTATCTATAGAGAAAGTTTTGATTGTCAATTTCAAAAAAAGAGACAATTTAATGGATGTTATTTTTCAAATATTATTCTAATCAATTTTCTTGTTAGAATGAATGGATTAAGGTTTATTATAATTATAATTATTTTGTACTAATTAACATGAAGAAACCCTAGAATCAAAGTCAAATAAATAAACATTGAACCAATTGATTCACGACCAGCTATATTTTGATTAATAGAAAAAATTTCATCATTATTCTTAGATCTATTGAAATAATTAAATCAAAGTTTAACATCAGAAATCAAAGCTTATTGAAATTCTAATATTATTTATCGGTGAAAAATCGAGATCTCCCAACAGCCAAATATTTATTCCATAATCCTCAAAAGATCTAAATCTAAACCCCCACAAATATTCCTCCAAAACTCCAAATTCAATACCAATTAAAATCTAAATAAAAATTCATCCCTAGCCCTTAAATTAATCAACAGCTCTAACACTTCCATCATGAAGTGGTCTAAAATCAAGACACAAGTACTCAAAGCAATTCTCCATTGCAGAAAATTCCCAAATTTCCTCAACTCCTACATCCAAAGCCTTATTCCTAACAGCAGGAGCCTTAACAACCATCTGACTATCAAAAGCAGAAACCCTCTCACAACATCCAAAAGCACTTCCATTAATTTCCCTCCTAACATCAAGATCATCATCAGTTTTCAAAGCTTCCCTCAATTCAACCCAGAACCTTCTCAAACTCTTAACCTTGCTAAGTGCCTTAGCACATAAAATCCTAACATTAGCAACAGGATCTTTAGCCAAAGCAATAAAATCATCTCCAAAAGCAGCTTCAAATTCAACCAAATCAACTAACTGAAAACAAGCAGAAGCAAAAACAAGTCGATGCATACTTTTCGCTGATCTTCCAAATTTTTTCAAGTCTTTAATGATTTCATTGGAAAAATCAGGAATTTCTGACATGATCAAAGCGGAAATAAAACCAATTCCTGACATTGCCTCTATCCTCACCTGACCCACTGGGTCAAGGCAAAGCGCTTTCGAGAGAGGCCAGAGGTGGATGTAAGACTCGTAAGGTCCGAGGTCTGAAGAGAGATTTGAATGGATTGAAGCGACTTGAACACGGATTCTAAAAGTTTTGTCTTTTGAGAGAATTTTTAAAGAATCGATTATTTCGAGTTTTTGGAATTTGGTTAAAGTTTTGAAGATTTTCGGCAAGTTGGGAAGAACGGAAAGTCGAAGCGTTTTTTCAGTTAAGAAGTCTTTTAAGACTAGGAAAAGATCTGGACTTTCTTGGACTATTGAGAAAATATGATGTATACTTGAAGCACAGCTTTTTTTAGAAGCGGCGTCTGAGCCTCTTGCAAGTGAAAGAAAAGTCTCTCCTAGAAGGTTCCAGCTCTCTTTTCCTACCTTTTCAAGAACTGCGGGGAAGTAAAACGCGCAATGATATGAAAGTTCTTTGTTTACTGGAACAGTTTTAGCAAGTTTTAAAAATAGTTCTAGTAAAAAATGAGGAAAAGGAGCTTTTGAAGCATGGATCAAGGGTCCTAACTGTAAACATGCGAAATTTCTAACTTTTTCATTAGGGTCTTTGAAAAAGTCTCTAAAGCAAGGTTGAAGTTTCTGGATAACAAGAGAATCTTCACATATTTCAAATAACCTTGAAAACATTTGAAGACTTGCAAGTTTAACTTCATTATCCTGGTCCTTACAAAGTTCCAAAAATGAGGAAATCATTTTTTCCTTATTTTCAACAGTTAAAATTTTCATGTAAAGTTCAGGAAGCAACTCAAGACTAAGACACTTTTCCAAACTCGATCCTAAAATCATAGAAAAAAATTCAGGAAGTAAAAAACTTTCACAAATTTCACTCGATAAGAAAAAAACTGTTTTTCCAAGCATTTTCACAGAAATTATCTTTTTTTCACTATCTTCATTTTCATGTAGTATTCGAAGTAAAGTCGTCACCAGCCAGTTCTTCCTAGTCTCATCAGGAAGACTTTCCACTATCTGAGAAAACACTTTTAACAAAAGACTTAAAACATCTACTCCTGAAGCAAACAACGGCTCTAAAACCCTTGGAAGGACTTCAGAGAACTCGGAGGTTTTAATGTTTTGAACATGATTCAGTATCTTCGGCAGTTGTTTTGTAAACTCGATGCGATGTTGAAGTCTTTCTTGAACCTTATTAAATTTTACGATATTTTCTAAAACTGGAAAAAGTGAAGGAAAATCTTGAGGGTTCAATTGAGTCACTAACAAATCCAAGTCTTTCACGAATTTCAGTTTATCATTTACGTTCTCACTTGTCATGTACAAGGAAATCTTGAATAAAGCATAGTCCGCCGCGAATGACCTTCCAGTTCTTGGAAAGTTTCCCTTGCTAGGTCCATTGATATCATCTTTGTCAAGTAAACTCGGCAAGTTTTCCATATTATTACTAAAACATACAAGATTCATAAGTCGGAATCATGTACTTGATGTTGATATAAGCATCTTCTCCTCCAAAAGTCTCAAAAAGTTCTAAAGTTTCTTGAATCAAATCTGAAATATTACAGTCTTTATATTGAGAATACTCGATTTGGTCTCCAATGCTGACTCTTTTATTTTTAAACAGGTTAAAAATCGGTAAAATTTGACGATAATAAGGAACTAGTGACTCTGCAATTGAATTTCCACATCTTACAAGTTTTTGAAGTTTTTTTAAAGTAACGACTACTACTGAGTGAATCTTGGTAGTTAAGGCGAGTTTCACAGGGATTATCAGTTGGGGAAGGACTGGAAGGACTTTATGAGGACATTTGTCGAGGATTTCGTCGATGGCTCTGTCAGCGATGAACTTGTAAGGCTCTTTGACTTCTCTTAGGCCTTCGAAGAGCATTGGAAGGTAATGGTGCAAGTCGAGTAACTCGATGTCTACTTTCCAAGTGAGTCTTCGATGAGCACCTGAAAAATTTACAGATAATGGCAGGTCGCCTCTATCGTAAAAACGTTTGAATGTCGTTGAGGGAATGTCCTTTGAACTTTGCTGGCTGAAGACTCTTGATGATGGAGGGTTTGATGACTTTCTTATCGGCTTTGGAGCTATTGAACTCGATGATCCACCCTGGCCTTTGGTTACTAAGGGCATTGGACGTGAAGACACACTCACTGGCCGTGTGATGAAGAATCGGCTCATTTTTATTACTGGGGAAAACAGATTTTTGATAGGTTTAGGTCTAGATGGTCTTGAAAGGACTTGGATGAGTCTTCCGCCCGGATTTTGTCGACCACTCTTGCCACAGCCTCAAGAAACTCAGTAAACTTCAGCCGGTCATCAAAAAACGAAAACGTTATCTGCGACTCTTTACTCAAAATAAAAGCTTTCTGCAGCACCTTCCTATCCAGCGATATACAACACAAGGATTTCTGAAATTCATCAAAATTAAAAATCTCAACCCGATGAAAAACTTTCATAAGTCCTCTATGATGCTTCATGAAAACAGCTTCAGTCTGACAATTTAATATTTTTTCAGACCTAAACTCAAAAGAGTTATTTTTATCAAAAGAGTCAAAAAAATTACGAAAAAAGACTTTAACAGCCTGATAAGCTTTTTTTATTTGTCGGGTTTTGAAGTACTTATTCAATGAAATTTTCACAATGAGTTCAATGAAATTACTGCGAGTGAAATAAATAACTGTCGTCGAGTTCCAATATTTAAAAGTCGCAAGTTGATCTTCCAAGAACTTGCCTTCTTTTTCACTTATTATCTGCGCTTTCATCAAGAACTTAAAAAGAACTTCTCGCCATTCATTCCAGTCAAGCCAAGCTTTTGATGCAAGTTTTTTATAAGTTTCTCGAATAGCTGAGTAGCTGGGTTTTAAATGAAAACTTACATTTTCGAAGTCTTTTGAAAGAAGCGATTTTAAATTGGATTTTGAAAGGTCTTCTGCAAGACATTCAGATAAAAAATCAGAGGAATCTGGATGAAACCCTTCAAATATTGAGGACTGGGTCAATCGAAATCGGAGAGTTTCTGAAGTTCTGGGTCTTGGCATTGCCCTTGGACAGAGAGATTTCCAGATGTTTTTAAAAGACTCGGGTACTTCCAGGGTGTTAACTTTTGTGACTTCTGGGTACTTTTCAACCTTTTGGCTCTGTAAAGGGTAAGAAGCAGAAGTGAAGACTTTTCCATCACAACTGAAAAAAAAACTAATAGGCCCTGGAGGACACATTCTAAATACAAAACTTTCACTTTCACCTTTTTCCATCAAAAAAGGTTGAAAATCGTCGATTTCAAGATGAACTTTAACAAGTCCTTTACTTTCAGAGACTTTAAATTCAACTTCATTCCACTTTCCACAGATCCAACACATTTTAATATTTTTTTCCAAATCCTCCGGCCATTCCATGGACTTCAAAGATTTTTCCTTAGCACCTGCAGGTTTCACATGTCCTTGTGCGTCGATTTTTCCTGAATTTCCTTCAAAATCAATTCCTAAAAGTACTGAATTAAAAGCAAGTCCATTTTCCAGCACCCTGCAATCATTCCCAGAAAATCGAACATTTGAAAGTTCCAAGTGAATTAACCTGTGGTTCCTTGCAAGTGACTCAGATAAAAACTTGCTGCAAGCAGCTTCAGCAGGACTTCCAAGTGAATTCCACGACAAGTTCAAGTACTTCAAAGAATTATTATCTCCTAAAGACTTGCATATTTCTTTTCCACCAACACCTCTGATCTTGTTCCAACTAAGGTCAAGTGATTCAAGAGTTTCCGTGTAAAACAAGTAAGAAGATAAAAAAAAAGCGCCTTCATCTTGGATTTGATTTTTACTTAAAACAACTTCACGAAGTTTATCGAAATGAAGAAGACTATTCACAAGAATTTGAATACTTTTATCTGATAAGTTGCAATTGTCTAGGTTTAAAGAGTGCAACTTGAAACTTGACTGTGTTAAATAAATACAAAACTGAGAAATTGATTCACTTGTCAAACGATTTTCAGAAATGTTTAGATGGGAGAGGTACTTGAAGTCAAGACTTGAAAGGATTTTTATTAGGCCTGAGTCTTTTATGTTGTTTCGCTTTAGGATCAGGTTTCGGATTTTCAGTGATTTTAAACCTTCTGAAAGAGCTTCTGCGTAGTCTGGACCTAGTGAAAAGTTGCTTAGGTCAAGGCTTTCACTGGACTTGCAAGAGTGGATCAGTTGAAGTTGAAGAGGAAGAAGACGCTTTTCACTGATTTTTGAAAGGTATGAAGATATTGGTGTTTGGGGATGGTTGTGGAATGAACGGATTTCTTTTATTTTTGACAGGTTTTTGAAGGAATTCACGAATTTTGATTTGCTTTGGAAAGTGGTTTCGAGGGGAAGAACTTGGGTTAGAGTTGGTAGGATTTGGCATGATTTGAATGAGTCTGAAGTCATTTTAAAATTTCTTGACTTGGATTCCGAGGGCGTGTTTCCAGTACTGGTAAGGAAAAATGAATTGGATTTATGATGCATTTAATGTTTATTAGAGCGATTTTTTAGGGTTAATCATGAGGAATGCTGTTGATTATAAGCATAGTTTATAATTCTAAACGATTTTTATTAATAAAAAGTTTCTCATTTTTGAACATTGTATTTTTGACAATATTAGAAATATTGGATTTTCTAGAAAATAGATTGTCACGATTTTGAAAATTGGAATCTCTTGATTCAATACTTTTATTTACATGAGTCATTCTTGGATTATTTCCTAACTTGAAGTCATAAATGTCGGGACTTTTTGGTGCACACTTGTATCCTGGGTGAAAATAGTTGAAGGATTCACAAAGTTCATTTCCACATTTGATATTGCAATATCCTTGATGAAATGACCAAAATTTAGTGCAGTTTTTATTTGAACAGATTTTTTCGAAAGTGATACTTTAATATTTCTTCCTTTTGATAATAACTTCAATTATTTCAATATTCTTAGTATCATAAATAACATAATACACAAAAGGATGCGACACTCCTAATACTGAATCATAACCTTCATTATTAAGCCAATTTTTATTAATTTTTGCGTTGGTTTATCTATTTGAAGTATTTTCCCACAAGTGACACTTGCTTTAATAATATCATCATTACAAGAAACTTTATATCTGCATTTTTCTTCAGATTCCAAAAAATAAATCCCTTCACCAAAATCTCTTTGTATACTGAAATCAATTCTTCCACTCTCACAGTATTTCCTTGCTTTTGAATTCGAAACCACCATGTAAAGGATTTTCTTCATTATTAAAGTCTTGATTTTTTTATTCTAATATATAGATTATGTAGAATAAATGGTAAAGCTAAGGCAAGATAAAAGAATCGAATTTATTTTGCTTAAAATATCACTATGATCAGATCTAAATGATTTTTATTCAAAATAATACCTTCAGCTAAACCAAAGCACATTTAGGCTTTACTATCATTTCTAAATTTTAGAGAGTTGACTTTACTACTTTGAAATCTTCTACGATACAGATATTAAATAAAAAAAACCAGCGATGTATTCCATACAAATCTTCAAACTATATAAAATGAATTTTAAAAATAAGCCATGCATTTATAAATTAAGTAATAGACATTTTAGTCAACATAAGTTCAGAATTCTTGTAATTCAATTAAAATAAAAACAATTTTAAGAATTAAATTTAGGAAATTCTCTTCAACCTTATCAAAAAGCACTTATCTTGAATCTGTGAGATTCTCTAGATCAAAACTATTTTCCTCTCAAAAACCTCCATTCTTCCATACTTAAAAATATTTCTTCATAATAATCTCCTTATTTTCCCAACATAAGTATCAATCCTCTGCAGTCATTTCCACAAATCACATCCAACCTTACAACAACCTTAAAAACTCCTAAAATTTCTCCACTTATCTCTATTCCAACTCCAACCTTTCCTTTCTTCTCAACACTTCAATTACTCTCCACCAACTCAACCTACCCAAAACAAAAAACATTAAAAATCATACAAAAACCAAACCTTCATCCCTAAACTCCTTCCAATCCCTGCCAAAAACCACTAAAATCCTCTAACATTAATAATAAAAATGCAAGAACTTTCTCCCAGATCGCGAAAAGCGAAACTAGCGAGCGACATCTGCAAAATCGACGAAGAACTCGAAGGACTAAGCCAAGACATGGGTTCAGTTTCAAGTCAGGTCTATTTTGACCCTGAAGTAAAACTTCTTCAAGTTCAAAACGAGAAACAAGAACTCCAACAGAAAATAAAAAAGATCAGTCTTTCCACAAACTGCAAAGAAAGTTTATTAAGAAGCCAGTTACTTGAAATCAATTCACAAATTCAGTTCTTACAAGGAAAAAAACAATCAGAACATGCAAAAATCATAGCAAGTAAAGATAAATGCATTGAAGAAATCAGGGTGTTAAAAGATAAACTCGCCAAACTTGAACAGGACTACTCAGTTATCTCGAAGTCTTGCAAGAACAAAATAAAATTTCAAAACGAATCAGCTCAGGCCAAGTTGAAGTCTTATCAAGAAACTGTGGCGGACTTGGAAAAGAAACTCGATCAGATCTCGGCTCAGAAAGACGAACTTCGAGAAAAAAGTGAAAAAAACTTGAAAATTAACGAAAATCTGAAAAATCGCATCTCTATGACTAAAGAAGAACTTCAACAACTTTATTATATGAGAGCTGAATTCATCGCTGAAAATGAACAGGCTGAAGAAGAACTTGAAGTACTTCGAGAAGAACTTCTTGAAAGTGTTGAGAGTGAAGAACTGCAAGATTACTTTGAAGGGAGTAAAAAAATTAAAGCTGAACAAGAAGCGACTCTTGTGAAAATCAGAGAAACTCAGGTAAAACTTGAAGAAACTAAGAAAGAACTGGAAAATCTTGAAAAAAATCAGAAAAATATCGAGGAAAACTTAGAAAAAATCATGAATCAACTAGTCCCTGTGAAGGTCGAACTTGAAATCACAAACCTTGAAAAATTACTAAATGAAACCTGTGAAAACATGGGAATCAACACTTTAGAAGACGTGATTCTCGCTTTAAACTCCTTCGAAAACTTCGACCTAGACGAAGAAATCCTGAAAATTCAGCTTCAAAAGGTCGAAACTGAAGAAGCTCTATTAAAAGACCACTGGCAAAACGAGCTTAACTCTTTACAAGAAACTTTAAAAATCCTCTCAGAAGACAAAGATGAAAAGTCCCGAATAGAAAAAATATACAAGCAAAAATTCAAAGAATTTTACAATAAAACTGCTGGAATTTCTCAATGGAAAAATGAAGTTTTAGCTGCATTGTCAAAGTCAAAGCCTTATTCAGGCCCGGTCAAAGACCGGGCGGTTTTTTTGGCCTTTCGAAATAGTTGCATATCGAAAATCGACAACCTTCAAAGCCAGAAGTCTTTTGAAAATGTTGTCAGTTCTTATATTGATAAAGTCACTAACAGGGAAAAGATTATTCAAGAAAATCATAAAAAAATTGCAAAGTTGAGAATCGCTTTAGAACAGACTTTGTTTAAGGTCAAGGAAAGTAAATCTGGTTTTTTTTTTCTGGAAAAAATTAAAGCCAGGGAACAGATGAAACTTGGAAAGTTGATGGTTAAGGAAAAGTCGTTGATACTTCTTGTTAAGAGCTCTGATCCTGGGTTTATTTCACAAGTTGAAAGGTTGTCTAAAATGATTAGCTTTTGGTCTGATATTATTCAGAGGTACTCGGAAAGAATTGATGTTTATTTGAAACCAGCTCTTCAAACAAGTAACGAAAGCCTAAAGCACCAATCAAAAGAAACCCAACTATGCAAAGTGATCCTAAAAGACCTAAGCGAGGAAGAAAACAGTTTAACAATCCAACTAGAAAAAGTTCTCGAAAACCAGCACAGTTTCATGCTGACCTCCTTCAACGAGTCAAGCCCCGAGCCGGACCTATCAGACCTAACAAGTGAAATCGAGATAATCGCAAACAAAATTTCCTTCGCAAACAAGAAAGTTTCCCAATTAGACCACGAGTTTTACTCAGTTTCAGCAAAACTAGAAGAAGAAGAAAACATTCTAAACCTGAAACTTCGTTCAATCACTTCAGCTCTTTCACTTCTTACAAATGAACAAAAAAAACTAGAAGACTTCGAAACACGTCTTCATAAAATCGAGGAAAATGAAGCAGCACCGATCCCAGAGTGCATGAATGACAGAACCCGAGCGAAAAGTATGAATAAAATCAAAGTTTCTTCACAAGAAACTCCTGAAAAGCCTCAAAATGACGAGTACCTTACAAGTTCCAAGTACTTTCCCAAGACCTTTCTGGAACGTTCACCAAAGCCTTATAAGTCTAAAATAGAAGAACCGAATTCAATTGAAAAAGCACTTCTTGAGAAACTTTCTCCTTTACTTGAAGGTGCCGAGCTTTACAAGCGATTTTCTCAGAGGTCTTCTTTGAAACAAGAAGAGTTCGACCCTCTAGATTCAAAGAAACTGAGTCCAGAGGCCTGTGGGTATGGTTTAAGAGTGTTTAAACTAAGCAAGTGTCTCTCTCGTGTAGATGTCAAGCATCAACTAAGACAAGGCTTCGACTCTTCTTTGCCTGTTGAGTCGATTTTAAAGATTATTATTCCTCAAACCACCTCAGCGATACTAAAAGTCCAGAAAAAAATAGGAAAAGGAGAAATTGACTGTACTGATCGTACTTTTGCAGGAGGCACTTATGAGTCCATGAAAGAAAGAGGCTTCTTTGATACCAAGTCTAAAGTCTTCATTGAAAGATGCAGCTCTTGTAAATGGTTCCCTTTCAGCATCGCCCTCACTGAAGGCGGTAGAATCGAAGTCATTGCAAAGACCTACCCGGTCTTTAAAAACTGGGTCAACGGAATCAACTGTCTCATCAAAAACAAGAAAATCGTTCAAAAAGTAAAAAATCGTATCCAAGTCTAACGTTAGGAATAATTAGCTGTAATGCATAAATCGAGGTATAAATGAAAGGAAAACTTTTCAAAGCAAAACCTTCTCAACAGAAAAATGAAGTTTTTGAGTTCTTCACCCAAAAAACCAAACCTTGGGAAAGGACTAAGACCAAAGAGTACATCTGGAAGACAAGCATTCCTGAAAAATGGATCGATTTGAAAGGTGAGAACTATTTTCAATCTTCTTCTGAAGTGAAACGTCCGAAGTTCTCAATTGACCTTCTGCAGAACACCCAGAAGTACATTCACGAAATTAAGTCTTTCCATAAGTCCACCAGTCCAAAAACCTCGAAATCTAAAAAATCTCAAAAACCAGTTTCACCGTCATCAACGACCAGTCCTCAGGCATTTTCAAGTCAGCAGAAAAGAAGTGTTTCTCGTGACTTTACACGAAAACCTGCTTCAAACAACCCGATTTCACTTTTAATTGAAAACCGGCCGTCAACAGGTCGTTGTGCAAGTGCAGGATTTAGTGAAAAAACAGAAATGCAGGACTTTTTAACGAGATTTGAACAGAAACAATCGAGTCAGGAGACGGTTCCTTTAAATAAGGGTCTTCTGGGGTGGAAACTCAAAAGAGTCTCCAAGTCAAAAAGAAGGAACAGTAGTTTGGACCAAGTGAATTTGCCTCAAAGTGAGACGATTTTTAAGTCGATCTGCACTCATCGACTGCCTTTTTAATTAGATAAATGAAAAACAAGCCGATTTTTCATATGCGGTTCTCCTCTGCTCTTCCTGGTAATCGAGGAAAAAAAGCAATGGTCCCGGCACTTAACTTGACTGATGTTGTCAAAGGCTTTAACAGGGGGAAGACTAAGGGACTTACGAAGAAAGTTACAATGAAGAAGTCGAAAGAAATTTATAAAATTTTCACTTATCCTGACCCGCAGAAGGAATTTGACTCGATGGAACTTCCTGTTAATGGAGAGATTGTTTTACAGAAGTTTTTTGGGTATCTTACTGAATATGAAAGAAATGAAGTTTTGAATACTGGGAAGATCTTCTTTTTACCTTTAAACATTCCTAAACTGCTCATAAAAGATGAAAATTTCATGATTTTTGATGATGAAGAAGGAAATTATAATTTGATTCTTGGAGAACATCTTGCTTATCGATTTGAAATCTTGGAAATACTTGGAAGAGGCAGTTTTAGTCAGGTCTGTAAATGTCTGGATCATAGAAAAGGAGAGATCGTCGCTGTTAAAATCATTAAAAATAAAAAAGAGTTCTTTTCTCAGTCACTAGTTGAAGTAAGACTACTAGAAAACATAAACCAGAAAGATTACGAAGACACTTCAAATATCTCTCATCTTAAAGAAACTTTTCAGTTTCGCAATCACAATTGTCTTGTTTTTGATCTTTACAGTATCAACCTTTACCAGTTACTTAAACTAAATCAGTTTAAAAGTCTCTCTCAACCACTACTAAAAAAAATTGCAACTCAAATCTTAACCGCTTTAAAATTCCTAAAAACTTGTCATATTATTCACGGAGATATAAAACCAGAGAATATTCTTCTCAAGTCATCCGAATCTTCTGCAGTAAAAGTAATTGATTTAGGGTCAGGGTGTTATGAACACGAAAGAGTTTATTCTTATCTCCAAGCTCGATTTTACAGAGCCCCAGAAGTGATTCTAGGCCTTCCTTATTCCACCGCGATTGACATGTGGTCATTCGGATGTGTAATAGCAGAGTTACATTCTGCGAAGCCTCTTTTCCCATCAAATAACGAGGTAGAGCTGATGTCGAGTATTCAAGAGTTTCTCGACATCCCTCCAAACGAAATGATTCAAAAAGCATTAAAAAAAAAAGTCTTTTTCGACAGAGAAAATCGTCCAAGACTGATCTTCGACGAAAACGAGCGACTTCGAAGGCCAGGTTCAAAGCGACTTGAAGATTTTTTAAAATCCAGTGATTCTAAATTTCTTGATTTCATCAGCAGTAATTTTTAATCAGGAAGTTTAGTTTGGGACCCTCGAAGTCGAATGACTCCAGAAGAAGCTCTTCGTCATGACTGGTTAAGTGAAAGTCCAACAAAGAAGAAAGGGAAGTAGTGTATATTAATAAGTCATGTCTTCACAGGAGCTAGTTGAGTTGGTGAATGAAGGAAAATTTACTGAATTGATCAAGGCTTTGATGCACTTTCAAGACCGTGTTTCTTTGATTCGTGATCAACAAGGAAATTCATTGATTCACCTCGCATGTTCAGCTGATAGAGGAGAGATTTTGGATCATCTTCTCAAGTTTGTAAGGTTTAAATAGGAAAAAACTGCTGGAGGGTCTGATTCGCATTTAATTGACTGGGTCAATGCCCAGAACTATGATGGGTACACTGCGCTTCATCTGGCTGTATCAAAGGGGAACTATGTGAGATTTGTTTAGACTATTGTGAAGATTCTCACGCTTGCGGGATGTGATATTCAACAAAAAACTCCTCTTGGATTAGATCCTATTCATCTTGCTGCACAGGGAGACTATC
The DNA here is from genome assembly GCA_006503475.1 of Stentor roeselii. NCBI lineage: Eukaryota > Ciliophora > Heterotrichea > Heterotrichida > Stentoridae > Stentor > Stentor roeselii. The sequence goes on along the minus strand of RSEH01000196.1, from coordinate 60,892 downwards.
CCAACCTATTAGCTTATTTTTACGAACTCAACCTCTCACTTGCCAATCCAGACAGCAAGGGTGGTACACCCTTGCATTGGGCAGCATATCTCGGTTCTTATTACACCACTTCTTTACTCTGCGCCTTAAACGTCGACGTAAATGCTCAAGACTCAGAAGGCGAGACCCCTCTGCACCTTGCCACAATTTCGGGCAACTCAAGAGTAGGTCGAATTCTTTTACTAAAAGGTGTCGACAAAAGCATAAAAGACAAGAAAGGAAGAACAGCCCTTGACATAGCAAAGAGCAAAGGAAGTGCAGACTTTAAAGAAATGCTGAAAGATCCAGGAATCCTCGAAGTTTACGGGTACCGTCCTTTACTTCGTCCTTTTCGTCGAAACTATTGGCCATTTGGTTCTCTTATCAGTTTAGTTGTGACTTGTTTTCTATTATTGGCCTGGTTTTGCTTTCCTTGTAAGTTCTAACCAGACAGCGTGATTCCTGCATATGTTTATTCAACTAGTTCTTTCTTCGTGATAGTAGTCGTGATTATCCTTCTCAACAAGAACCCAGGGTACGTGGAAGGTGAGAAGACTCACAGTCTTTCAGTAATTTCCAGCTAGTCTCTTTACAATCATTTAAAATACTCAGAAATTTGCCCTGACTGCAGCTTGTACCGTCCTCCAAGATCACGTCATTGTCACTACTGCAACAGATGTGTGAATAAATTCGACCATCACTGTCAGTGGGTCAACAACTGCATTGGTGCGAAGAACCTCGGCCTTTTTTACTTGTTTCTATGGCTTATTTGGCTTTCTATTGTGATGGCCGTCATTGTCACTTGTGAAGTCTACGTCTATGGAAGTGAAGCCAGTGGTACCAGCGGCGTTCCTTACAGCTTCTCAATTTTCGTAGCTGCTGTTGTTGGACTCATCGCGGTCTTCGCCTTCTTCCCCGTAAGTCTTCTGGTGTACTCACATTCGAAGAACTTCTTATCTGGGAAAACAACGAGTGAAACACTCAGCAAGGCCGGGTATCGCTTTCAAGACGTGAAAAGAAGTAAAGTTGAGAATTGTTATGACATGTGTTGTAACCGGGAAAGCCAAGGCAGTTACTTGCAGGCTAATGAAAAGTACAGAAAGGACCTTGAAGTGACTTTAAAGGACTATAATTAATGATATTATCCAAGGTTAGGACATAACAAAAGACCTCGGTCTGCGAAACTCCCGAGGATTAAATGAGAGGATGAAGGAAGGGCTACTGAGGCAAGGCTCAGCTTGGATGTCATTAGAAGTTCTTCGATTTGCCATTTGTTTCCTTTTTTAAAGATACGGCTCGCTCCTCCTGGAACTACTCGATTTGTGTTGTTGGATTTCGCTTCTTCGCTGAATTGGATGAACTCAAATTTACGCTCGATGCCGCTCACGTAGACTGAATCGTCTTTAACTCGCAGGTTGTCTGCTGAGTGAGAGACTTGGATTGTTTCTAGGTGTTTCAATTCGAATGCTTCCGTCATTGAGTAGATGTCGATTGTGTTTGATATTGAATCAGCGACTAGTAAATTGTTTTTTAATTTTTCGATACCGTTTGGCATGTAACCATAAGCCTTCGGAGTACATATCGCCTGATCAACAAGAACAAGACACAGCTTGACACTATTCGACTTAGTAAAGAAAGTCTTAAGTGTCAACTTCAATTCACTAAAAACTCCCAAATCTTTCCCTCTAACATCCAAAGACTCAGCAATGGACTGAGTGAGATAAAAGTACTGATTATTGATAACATAGATGCTATTATAAATCCCGTACTCAGGACCAACAAATATTTTTTTCTTATAAGTCGCTTTGACCTCTTCACCATCCACTTTCAATTCAACAACAAAGACATTGTCCCCACCTTGAGTAAATCCATGACTAATGAAATACAAAGTCGAATTTCCGAACAAAGACAAGCCATGAGGGTTAAGTTTAAACCCAGCAGGAAAATTTTTAATTTCCTTTGACCCAAGTCTTCCAAATCTTTTACTTTTAACATGAAACCAGAACAAGTACCCTTCAATCGCACTTTCAGCATCAAGGTGTTTGTAAAACAATGAAAGATAATCAGAAGAGCTGCCGATAACAAAGTCATTAAACATCACCAAGTCTTCAGCAGGTAAGTCTAAATCAACTCTTGTGCATTGCTGGTCATGATGAGGAGAATGTTGTTTAAAGAAGTCAATCTGCTGCAGAAACCTGTAAAGAAAAAATGCAGTAAAGACTGAAAAAACAAGCAGAACTAAATTTTTTGGTTTCATATTGAATATTATCTTAACTAGCCTTTAAATCTACCAAATCCGATTCACTCATACCTGCCATTTGCAAGCCTGAGTTCAAACTATAATAAGCGCAGATTAACTCAAAAATAATAAAAAACGTCTGAATCACGATGTAAGCCACTCCTTTCATTATTGCCATCAGAATTATCTGCACAAGGGACAAAAGTATCAAGTAAATCCCGAAAAGCTTCAGAAAATAATGACTTTGTCTGATGATTCCAACTAGTCCCAGGAGTGGGAAAATGATTGTCACTAGAAGTGGATAAGCTCTTGGAAGGATGAATAATAACTGGATTAAGGATAATGGAATCAAAGACCATTTCAAGATTTTTAAACTTTTTTTGATGGAAGAGAACTTTGAAGACTTTTCTGCACTTTGCACTCCTGAGAAGGGAGGCTCTTGTGGATGAAGAACAACTTTTCCTGGATTGTTTGGAATGTTGATTATGTTTGGAGGCGGAGATTCTTCGATATTGAAGCCGAACATGTTAGGATTGCTCGTCATTTTTATGAAGGTACTCTACTCTAATAAATTATGTCCTATGACTCTGTAGTCTACCATTGGGTGCGCTTTTGACTCGATCGCTCCAGTGTTGAACCCGTGTTTGTACTTTAGTTGGCAGTTTACAGGCGACATCTGGGTATACAAAAAGCTATAACTTTTCGGTTCACTAAGCTGAAAATTCTCAAAAAACTCTAAAACCGCTTTATTCGCTCTAGGGCTAGTCTGACTACTCAAATCATTCTTCATCATACTTCCAGAGTTCGACCTTTTAATAATGCAAGTTCCACTTTCACTAACCTGATTCTTTCCCGATATAGTCTTAGGTTTAAAAGTGCATCCTTCCAACTCTTTCCCTTTTTTAATCTCTTCAGCTTCCCGAATTTTCTTCATTTTTTTCTCTTTAATAATTCTTCCTCTTTCAGTAAGACTGAGTTTTTTAGGAGGTTCAGGAGCGATCCTTGCAGGAAGACTATCCCTCATCTTCACCGCATTTTTCATCACTTCCGAGTTATCAAAAACCGCATGTTCCTGAATAATCTTCGCCTTCAAGCTCTGAGTCGGTGACTTGGGACTATCAGGTATAAGTTTCAAAAAACTATCTTCAGAAGAATCATTTTTTTCCTTATTCTTCCCTTCTTTTAAATCTTTTCCAACAGGATGAAGTGAAACTTGCCCAGAAGCTATTTTTTTCGACTTTTTATTGATAGTGGGAACATTTTGAAGTTGTCCAATTTCATCTGCTTTTTTTTGTACTCGCATTTTACTGATTTTCGCTTCTTTCTGCAGTTTTCGGTCGAAAAGACTGTCAGCGATTTCGAAATTGCAAGGTGAACGTACTCGACTTTCTGATTTCAAGCTGATAAAAACTGTTGGACTTCCCGGGCCTGAGCGGTTTGAGTTGAGAACTTCGCATTTTTGTAAAGGCGTTGAAACTCGCTTGTCTTCCTCGGCTAACGGCTGGGGAGGACCTGGCAAGTGTTGGACTTTTGAATGATCGACGAGGGGATTGGCAGGGATTTGGTTTTCAATGATTTCTGGTTGTGAAGGTTGTGAAGATTCTAAAGGTTCTAAAGGTTCTAAAGGTTTTAAAGGCTCTGAAGGCTCTGAAGGCTCTAAAGGCTTTTCCACCTGAACGACCGGGACTTCTGCAGGTTTTTCAGCAGGTGGTTCTTGATTGTCTGCCACACTTTCCATTTATTTAAACTCAGCGCAGTAATAAATGGAGTGCCCCTTGTGTTTCGAGGTCTACAGCGACCTGCAGAAGAAGCCGAGGAATTTAGAATGTGGACATACCTTCTGTGAACAGTGCCTTTCTCAGTTATTTTCTAGTGGAATCAGCCAATGCCCTACTTGTCGAAGGGCATGCTCCACTCATGCCCGAGCTCTTCCTATTAATTATGTTGCCGCTGACCTTGCTCGAAAATTTCATGAAGAAAAAAGAATTAGCTCTGTTTGTGAAATCCATACTCGAGAAATTTGCAGATTTTTTTGTAATACTTGCAGTTCTAGCATCTGTAATGAATGCATCATTTCACATGGAGGACATCATTTTGTTTACTCTGAACAAAGTGTTAATTATGTGGTTTCCAGAAACTTGGAAAATGAAAAATTGATTCAAAAAATTTTTGGGAAAAATGAACTTGCAAGAGCGGAAATTGATGAAACTGGACAGAATTTTAAACTTGCTTTAGAGAAAGAACTGGAAAAAATTGATTTTGAGTTTGAGGAACTTCTTGTTGTTTTAAGTCGGAGGAAGGAAGAACTGAAGATGAGTTATCGGAATATGATTGTTACTGAAATTCAAAAAACTATTGAAGATGAAAGATGCAAAATTAATCAGGTTGATATTGTTTTGGAACAAGAGAAAAATAATGTTGAAAATATTTTTAAGGTTCTTAGTGGATTGAGTGATGGATCTGCTTTGCTTAAGAATGTTTTAAGTGATGTTAGGAGTTCTAAGGAAAATGTTGAGAAGTTTGATGTAGAAACTCCTGTTTTGGTTAAACCTCATCTGATGGCTCCTTCTTTTGAAATGCCGGAAAGTGATAAAAAACTGGTTGCGGCGGTTGGAAAAATTTCGTATTTGATTACTGATAATATTTATGAACCGACTATCTGTTTCTTCGGCGACAAAAACAAGATAATGGCTTACAAAATCGTAGAAAACACCTGGGAACTCCGTCAAATCGACAACCGTTTCGAATTCAACTACTACTCAGCATCCGCTACTCTTCCAAACGGAAGCGTATTAATAACAGGAGGGGGTTCTTCAAATTCCGTCTTTATCTACAGCGAGCGAAAAGTTTTCCCCGCCTGTCCAATGAACCAGATCCGCAAAGAGCACGCAGCAGTTTTCATAAACAACTACGTCTACGCAATAGGAGGCTACGACGGAGTCAAGAACTTATTTCTGAGCGAATGTGAAAAATACTGCATTTTAAGCAATAAATGGACCAACTGTGCAAGTATGCAAGTTCCTCGTTGTGCCTTTTCAGCCACCAGTGTAAACAACAAATACATTTTCATATTCGGAGGATACGACGGCAATCAAAGACTTGCAAACATCGAAAGATACAGTCCTGAAAATGACGTCTGGGTAATGGTTGATGCGGTTTTAAAGCATCAGTTATCAAATTGTGCTTGTTTTTCACCTGCTGATAATAAAGTCATTGTTTTAGGAGGAGGTTTCAGTTCTGGATTTAGTCATTCTGTTGATATGCTTGATGTTGAGAAGTTGACGTGGACTAAAATTTCGCATATGAATGAAGGAAGGGACTTGAGGAATAAATTGACTTATTTTCAAGGAGGGGTTTATTGTGTCGGGGGTTATAACTTCAGGGCTGAGATTTTTAACTTGGTTACTAATACTTGGACACAGCTCTCGAACTATCCGGTTAGTGATAATCTGGACTCTTGGTCGAGTGCTTTGGCTTTTAAAATTAACTAATTAGTTAGGTGGAATAGAAGGATGGGTAAAATGATTTGATTTGACGGATGTAGTCTTTTATTAGATCTTGCTGGCCTTCGCGGTTTTGGAAGTAGAATACTGGGGAATATGGACCTTTTGAGTAACCCAATTCACTCAACATCTCATAATTAATTTCCAATCCAAGCAACCTCAATAAATCCTTTAAAATCCCTATCGGTTCATAAGTCCATCCTGGTTCATCCAACAAGTACCTATTCTCTTCTTCAAGTCTCACCCCTTCCCAAAGTTCTTCATTAGTCACCTGAAGCCTTCCACTGACCCACTGTGAGCAAACTTCCGCCATAATTTCATAAATTCCAGGAAAAATCGTGTATAAATACCCAGCAAAAGCAAAACGAGGAAGATTTGGATGAATCATTGACCGAAAACAAATAAAAGGAAACTTAGGTCTTTTATTCTCCAGTTGAATAATTTCTTTTATTTCATCACTTAAAAAGTCAAGATTGATATAATACCCAATTCCAAGAACAATACAATCAGCAGGAACTTCTTGACCATCTTCTAAAATAATTGAATTTTCTGTAATTTCTTGAATTTTTCCTTTAATCGGAGAAATCTGGCCATTTTGCACTGATTTAAAAAAATCATCTATTTGGATAGAAACATTGATGAAATTTTTCCCGATATCTTCAGGAAGGATTCTCCAGTCTTCATGTAAATCTCCAGGATTTCCACAATTTTTAATAATTTCACTGACCATCATCGAATTACAAAAAAGATTCGTTAATATCGGGATGGGTGCATCTTTAAAGTCAATACTTACAGCATCGAACTCAAAACTTACACCGTTGAATTTCCTTTTAATATAACCATGAGTTTTTTTATATAAAATCTTGACTGACTTCGCTGTTTCTAATGCTTCAACTGCAATATCTCCTGAACTGAACCCATTTCCAACAATAACAACATTTTTCCCTGTGAATAAAGAAGGTTCTCGATAATATCCTGAGTGAATAATAGTCCCTTTGAATAATTCGAAACCTTTTGGATTTTCTTTTGGTTTTGAATAAAGTCCACAGGCGATGATGACGTATTTGAATATTTTTACTTGAGGAAGACCTTGTTCAGTGTATTTGACTTCGTAGTCATCTCCTAGTCTGCCAATGTAAGTCACTGTGCAGTTGAAGTGAAAGTACTCAGTCATTCTGTTCTTTTCAATGAATGATTGAAGGTAGGAAAGGTATTCAGTTGGTGATGGGTACTCTGGAGTGTCCTCTGGCCATAGGTGGTCTGAGATTGTTGATGAGAATTTTATGGTGTTTGCTTTTAATGAGTTCCACACGGATAGAGAGTTTTTAATGTTCCATAGACCACCTATTTCACTGGATTTTTCAAGGATGAATGGAATAAGACCTTGACGAAGTGATGAACGTGCTGATAGGATACCTGTTATTCCACTTCCCACTATGCATACTTCCTGGGAATCAATTGATGCCATTATTATAGAAAGAAAATAATGGGATTTAGGAGATTTTAGCAAAATGATTTAGAATTTAGTTGAGTCTCTTTAGTTACTTTAAGGTGTAGATGGAAAGGTAATTTAAGTAATAAATAATAAATCAGTTTAATAGATATTTGGTGAAGATGAGTTAAGTAACTTAATAGAAATAGTACAGATTTTATTGAAAGTTGATATTGAATACTCAAATTTATTAAAATCTGGCTAATCGATATTTGTTAATTATGTAAATTAATGAAACCTTTCCTATACTCTACCTGATTAAAATTAAACTACTGGACACATCATTCTCAAATTCAATTCCATGATATTCTGAACTCATATGCTAATAATCTTGTATGAATAACCATAAAAAATAATCTTAAAAAAACTTCAAATTCTTATCAATCGAATCAAAAAAAATACAAGAAACTTCAAAATTCAAACTCAAATTGGCCCTCAAAAACTTAAAATTATCCTAATAACATCTATCACCTAAAATCTCCAATCAACCCATCTAAAAACAATTAAAACCCAAAAACCTAAAACTCTAATCAAAATATCCTCAAGTGATTAAAACCCAAGATACATATAAAATGGCAGTTCTGATTCGAAATGCGATGCTGCGAAACCAAGGCTACCAAGAAGGAGCAATGGAAAACCTCGAAGCAATCTTAAAAGAAGAGCAGCTAAAGCGTTTATCATCAATCGAAATGACACCTGAGGAAAAACTAGAAGCATCAAGACGAAACCAAGCCAAAGAAGTAAAAAAGCAACTAATGGAAAAGAAAAGAAGACAAATCACTAAAATAGTCAACCGTTTAAAAATTTCAGACACCCTGGGCGGTATAAGTTCTATTTTCGGAATCATTTTAGCCTTCATCGATGCCGAGCTAGACTACACCGGATATGAAACAACTTCTACATTCAGCGCAGTTCGATTAAGTTACTTTTTACGAGTTTCTATTCTGATAACAACTCTCCTTCTTATTTACACCATAATTCGACATCATCACGGTCACTACAAAATCTCTCGTGAAAAGCAAACAACTTCTGAAGGTGTCGGTTGGTCTTTTTGGAAAAGTTCTCAGTTTCGACTGATGCTTTTTGAAATCTTGTTAAGTTGCTGCATTTGTCCCCCAGGTGTAAATTTTACATTCAAAGCTGATCAACTTCATGGAACTTTGAAACTTTCATTTGTGAGTGTAATGGCTTCGATAATGTTACTTCGTTGTTACATCTTGATAAGAATTTTGAAGTACTTCACGAAGTGGGGTTCAGTAGATGCAGATGAAATCTGTGAAGCATGTGGATGTGAAGCGAGTCATTTATTCATGTTAAAAGGTTTATTTAAAGATAAGCCTTATTTTATCCTTGCGTCGAGTATGAGTCTCAGCATTCTCATCTTTGGCTTCGCGGTGAGGACCTACGAGCGGCCTTACAATGACCAGAACGACAATCAACAGAACTATGATTATGTCTGGAACAGCATGTGGCTCGTCATCATCACCATGTGCACCGTCGGGTACGGCGACTTCTTCCCCAGAACTCACATCGGCAGGATCATCATCGTCGTCGCTTGCTTCTGGGGAGTCTTCCTCATCTCCATGATGGTCGTCACTCTCACTGAATCCTCTGAATTCACTAAAAGTGAATCTCGTGCTTTTGAAATCCTTTCAAGGTTAAACCGAAAAGAAGAAGCTAAGAAAACAGCTGCTAAAGCAATTTATGTGGCTTTAAAAGCAAATCTTTATAATTCAAAGTATAAAACGGAACCTGATTATTTGAGGAATAAGAAAATTTTAGCGGATCATTTGAAAAGAGTGTTGGAACAGTTTAGACTTGAACAGCAGGAGTGGAAACAATGGGACTTGCCGATTGAGGAGATGCTTAGACAACTCACTGAGAAGTTGGATGTGGATATGGAGGACTTGAGGAATAAAATTTATAGTGTTGTTGAAATTGATCATCAGTTGCAGAGGGTGGAAAAGTTTCAAGAGGAAAGTTTGGATGCTACTACTGTTTCTTTGGCTTATTTGGAGGAATTACAGGGAAAACTTGATACTTTGATTGAAAAATATTCAAAGTAAATGTGGCAGGTTAAGTCAAGTTTATTATTAATTCTTATCCAATAGTAACTTGCGGAGTTTCTTTAGAGTTTCGGCGAATTGAAGGTCGTCTTGCTCTTTTTTTTGATTGGTGTCTTCGCGGCTTAGCAGCTGAGATGTTAGGTTGCCTAGGTTCATGGTTATGTCTTTTATTAGGATACGGTCTTGATTGACTGGAGGGTCCATGGTTATCCTAATATCTTTATCTTCCTTTTTCAAAGGAGCTTTAGTCTTAACTTCAATCAAAATCTGTCCAAGAATGCCTCTTCCAGAGGTGATATTATACCACCCCTGAACAGTATTATCTCCATTGCTAGAAAAAAGCAATCCCAAGTAAGCTTCACAAACCCCTAAAGAGTCTTCCCTCCTCTTATCACCCAAGACCATGCACTGACTAAGTCTAATAACAAAAGGACTTGTCCTATATTTCCTTTTCAAATCATTAGAATTAACAGAAAACTCTCTAGTAAAGTCAATATTAACAGCAACAGAGGCCTTAATGACAGGTGTTGAAACCGACTGAATAGCAGTCCCTGTATCCAACTCATAAGAAAACACGAGATAATACTCCTCAGCACAAAATTTAAACAAGTCAAGATTGATAGCAGACTTCAAAGTGACCTGCAAAGTATTATCCGAGCACAAATCTGAATTCGCTGAAAACAACGGCTCGAAACTTCTGTCAATCATCGAATTCGTTTTCTGTCTTTCATCTAAAAAACTTGTTTTTTCTTCAAGAACTTCAAGTCTCTCATCATCCTGCCAGTTGAAAAAAGCAACAGTTTTCACATCACATCTTTTTTCAACTGAAAAAGAAAGCATGTTCAAAATCATGTCTTTTTCTCTCCAAGTCACTCCAGAAAATACCATCTTGTGAAGGTTTTCTTTGTTATGAGAAGCTAAAGTCTTTAACTCTTGGTAAGTCTCCCAAGTCATGTAACTTTCAACATCTGTAAAGGAAGGTGTTCCTAAAACTAAAAACATTTTCAGAAGTTTTTCATCTATCGACGGCGCTTGGAATAAAGGTGTAAGTGACAGGAAAAGTTCCGCATAAATACAACCTAAACTCCACACATCTTCCGCAAAAATCGTTGTAAAATAAGAAATCCCTGATAAAAGTTCAGGCGATGCATAGAAATAATCATCATTGTAAACATCAGGAACAATCTTAAAAGGTTTAAGATAAACAATAGACTTGCTTTCAATTAAAACATTTTCAGGACATAATTCCAAATAAGGTGTTCCAAGTTCCTGCAGGGAACATAAAGTATTCGCCAAATTTTTAAAAATTTTCCCTTTCTGTGAATTTGTAAGAGTATCTTGCAAAAGTAAACAATGCAAAGAAATCCCATCTTTTTCCAAAGGTGTTAAAGTATAAACCATGAACATAGAGTTGACATGTTCAACAGTCACAGAAGTCGCTCTTAAAATTCCAATTTCTTTAGCTTTAACCAGCGCTTCAGCCCTTGCAAGTGTCTCAGGTGTCTTATCGACAGTTTCCCTCGTAAGTCGAAAGCGGCTGGTGCGATCAAGGCGGCTACAGACAGTGTAAGAAATAAAAGTATCTAAAACTCTATTTTCCTCAAGTACTTCGAAGTCCTTCAAGACACTCGGCACATGTGGCAAGTTTTTCATGCTACTGTTGAAAGTCCGGCTTGACATTTGAATAACTATTAATATCTACTAATTTTTTTCTTCAGTCATTCTCGTCTTAAACATCTGCAACATTCGGTAAGTCACGATGAACCCTCCCCAGATGTTGATACTTGTGAACAACACTGAAAGAATCCCTAAAGCACTTCCGAAGTCCACCGGGTCATCTTCAGGTTCCAGACAAAGCATGGCTCCGACGACGATGATTCCTGAAATCGCATTTGTCACACTCATTAAAGGTGTGTGAAGAGCAGGGGATACATTCCAGATGACCATAAAACCGATGAAAAGCGCGAGGACAAAAGTCATTATCAGGCTCATGAATGAAGAGTAAGTTGCGAAGCTAATGCCTAGAAATAACAGAATCAAGAGAACTGCGATGAAGATATAGTCGAACTCTTTCCAGAATGATGGAGAGTCCTTTGGTCTGAGCACCTCAGCAGTTATTGCCTCAGGCTTCGCTGATACTGGAGGCAAGGGTTTTGTTGGACTCCAGGTCACTTTCCCTTCATGCACCACGCACATTGACTGGATTATCTCATCAGACTGGTTTACTTTAAACTCCCCTGCGCCTCCCATGTCGCTTAAAAGATGAAAAAGATTATTTGCATAAAGTTCTGAACTTTGAGGAGCCATTCGAGAGACCAGGTCAGTGAACCCGACGATAACGACTCCATTTGGACTGATGAAAACCTCGTCTTTTCTAGTTAATTCGCAATTTCCTCCATTTTCAGCTGCCATGTCGACAATAACACTTCCTGGTTTCATTGAAAGAACTACTTTTTCACTGATTAGTCTTGGAGCTGGTCTTCCTGGAATCAAGGCAGTTGTGATTATAATATCTGCACTTTTAGAAGCATTTAAAATAAGCTCGGCCTGGGCTTTTTTGTAGTCTTCTGACATTTCTTTCGCGTATCCAGTTGTTGTTCCTCCTTCTTCTTTTACCTTGACTTGAAGAAATTTGGCTCCCATCGACTCTGCGTCGCTTTTAGCTGCGGAGCGAGAGTCGATTGCCTTCACCACGCATCCTAAGGACTTGCAGTACCCGATTGCACTTAGACCTGCTACTCCTGCACCCATTATAAGAACCTGGGCTGGAGGAAGTTTACCTGCAGCAGTCATCATCGGCTTTGGACATTTCTGGAAATATTGAAAAGCTTCCATCACTGCTCGGTAACCGCCGATGTTCGCCATGGAACTTAAAGAGTCAAGTTTTTGAGCTTTTGTGATACGGGGAACGCAGTCCATCGCCAAAACCGACAACCCAGACTTAGAAGCAGCTTCTGAAAGCCAATCCGGACAACTAGCAGGCTGAACATAGGAAATAAGACACCTAGTTGAACTACTAACACAATCAATAGGGTCAGGTTTCCTAACTGCAACAACAACATCACAATTCCATACTTCTGAAGTAGAAACAACCTTCGCCCCTTGTTGTTCATATTGTTCATCAGTGTAAGTTGCCAAGTCACCCGCAGATGACTCAACAAGAACTTGAAATCCAAGAGATCTGAACTTTTTAACAGTGCTGGGTGTAACAGCGACTCTTTTTTCTAAGTTAAAAGTTTCTTTTGGAACTCCTAAAGTCATGACAGGTTCTGGAAAAGCTTCATCAAGTAAGTTTTCTTGTTGATCTTCTAAGTTTTCGTCTCCTTCAGTTATTTGCATTGCTTCTCCGAAGGACTCTGCGTTTTCAGTTAAAGCATTAAGCATGATTTGTACTGATTTCGCTGCATCTCCATAGAACATGAATGTACCTGGCTTGAAAAATAAAGGGTTTTCGATACCAGCGTAGCCTGTTCCTTTACCTCTTTTGAAAACTACTACTTTTTTGCTTTCCCATACTCTGCATACTGGCATTCCGGCTATCGGGGATTTTGGGTTTTCGAGTGCGTCTGGGTTTACGATATCATTAGCACCAATAATAAGCACAACATCAACATCTGAAAAACATTCATTAATCTCATCCATTTCTTTAACCAAATTGTAATCAACATCAGCTTCAGCAAGCAAAACATTCATATGTCCAGGAAGTCTTCCAGCAACAGGATGAATACAAAACTGTACTTTTTTCCCCCTCTTCTGCAAAAAATTACATAAAATAGCAATATCATGTTGACATTTCGCTGCAGCCATTCCATATCCAGGTACAATAACAACCCTTTTCGACTCCTTCAAAGTCTTCACAAGTTTTTCCTTAGAAATTTCTTTAATTTCTCCATCAGGTTGATCCTGAGGTGCATCATCATTCATTCCCTGTCCAAACCCTCCAGCAATGACACTAAAAAAGCTTCTATTCATAGCCTTGCACATGATATAACTCAAAATAGCTCCAGAAGATCCAACAAGTGCTCCAGTGATAACAAGCAGTTCATTTTCCAATAAAAACCCGCTGGCACAGGTTGCCCAGCCCGAGTACGAGTTGAGCATGGAAACAACGACGGGCATATCCGCGCCGCCGATGGCCATGACGAGATGCCATCCAAGAAAGCCAGCGACGAAGGCGAAGACAAGTAAAATCATAGCCCGATGAAGCACTTCACTTTCAAGTCCATAATAAATAGCAAGAGCGAGACATATAAGCAAACAAAGCACGTTAATCACGTGTCTTCCCCAACCAAGCAGAATGAGCGGCTCGCCTCGGATGTTGCCGTTTAACTTGCCATAAGCGACTACTGACCCGGTGAAGGTCACTGCGCCGATGAAGACTCCTAAGTTCGTTTCAATTATTTCTAACGTGCTTTGGTTTGTGTGCAGGAGGAAATGACTGAAAGAGACAAGGGTTGCTGCTAGACCTACGAAAGAATGAAGAGCTGCAACCATCTGAGGCATGTCGATCATCTCCACTCGCACTGCCATTACTGTCCCGAGAAGTGCACCGATCATGAAGGGGATGAAGAATGTTGTGTAGTTGGATTCGAAATCGTCTAAGAAAAATGTTGCTATTATTGCCAGAGTCATTGCGATTATCCCGTATATCACACCTCCCTTTGAGGATTTTTGGTGACCAAGCCCGCTTAGGGATAAGATGAAAAGGATCACGCAGACTAGGTAAGCTCCTATAACGTATGTAGGCATTATCCGTTTATTACTTGGTTATCATGGAGAATTCAGAGTAATATGGAAAAATACTTAAGATTGGAGTTATTTTTAAGTTTTTATTAAAGTTCGGGTAAATTTCAAACTGATGGTTATTGTAAGTCTTTAGTTCTTAGTGATTACCTTGATTTTATCATGAGAATTTAAATGTTTGATTGAAATTTGAAGTTTTTAAGGTACTGGTGACAATATCTTTTAATAGCAGTTTCGTAATCAAATTAACTATATAATCGACATAAGCAAAAAATTTCTTGAAGAAATTTAAACTTATCATCCAATTAAAGCAATCTCATCCTTCCTCCTTATTCATTTATAACCACCACTTATAAAAACAGCCTATTAACACCTATAAAATTCGAGACCTCTTCGTTTTCATCGTTAAAAGCCTGCTGTATTCTTCCTTCGTCAATTTAATCTTAAAGACCAGTTCTTTCCATTCACTCTGAGAAACTGGAGGAGGCGTCGGTGTCCTTCTCGCAGGCTTTTGAAGAATGTCTTTTATAAAGTCGTCAGTTGTTATCGGCTTCGCACTTGACTGAGTTTTCATCAGCTCTGAAGGAGTCACTAACTTCGGAGGCTCCTTTTGAAGCAGTTTCCGAAGACGAAGCTTTTGTTTCTCGAAATGGACTATCAAAGGGTCGTCGTAGTGCTTTTCGTAAAGCTCGTCGAATTCTTGGATACGACCTCGGATTGATGCTTGAAGAATTAGAAGTTCTTTTAGCTTTTCTTTCTTGCTTGACTCGCTTAGAAGGTGCTCGTAAGTCTTGCAGACTGTGTCGACTTCTTGAGATATTGAAGGGATTAGATGTAGTTTAAGCTTCAGCCAGATCATTTATATGAAATTTTAGAAGAAAGGAGTAAAAATAGGGAAAAGAAGGGATTTAAAAGATTTTTTGTTTGATTTAGAGATTTTTTAAGTGGATTTATGGAAACTTTCAATTTCATTTGAAAATCGATATAACTCAATAGTGTAAAAAGATCTTTTATACGCTAAGTTACATTTTATTCAACAAATCTTACTTTTCTTTCAGGAGAAACAGACCCATATGAACTCCACTCCCAGGCATCTTCCAGTTTTGCGAATTTCTGGATCAACTTGTGTTTTCGATTTTCTCTATAAACAAGTTCAAGTCTAAAGTTGAGTTTGTCACTTTCAAGTATTTTATTCAGTATATCTTGATCGTTCTGATCAAAACTAGGCAAGTTCCTAGATTTTGCACGTTTATCCTCATTGACTGACAAAAACCGGGCAGGGACACCTGCACGACTAGGTCGTTTTTTGGAGTTATTCTTATAATTCGACTCTTTCGGTGAATTAGACCCTGGACTATTGTAAGACTGGTTCGAGTTAAACGATGAATTATTAGTTGAGAAGTTTGAAAACCCTTTCGAGTTTTTCCCGCATTTTCTTGAGATTTTCACGTAATTATCTAAATTTTTTTCTTGAAAATCACTTATTTTTTTTGAAAGCTCTTCGTTTTTAAATGGATTATTTTCACTGCAACTCGAATTTCTCGTCTTGGTTGAATAAAAAATTTTTCTATTCATTTGATGAAATTTTTGAATAGAAACAGGAGAATTTTTCGGCGGTTTAGGAAAATGTGACTGAAAATTTTTCCCTGAAATTTCGACTGAGTCATAAAGTCTAGAAATTTTCGGAATATTTCGCGATTTTTCGATGATTGAACCGGGGTTCGAAGAAATCCAGGACATATTAATATAAATGTAATGGTATTTTCGTGAATACTTAAGAAAATTATCAGACTTTAATAGTAATATCATGAATACAAAGAAAATTACAGACTTTAATCTTACTGAAAATTTATCGATTTTAAAAATTCTTAATTTGATGATAAAATAGTTATCAGATCACAATAATAAAAAGAAATTTCCTTGAAATCCTTCTTTTTTCATTCATCATTATCCTAAACCATCTAAATCCTCATCATCCAACCATACCCTTTTCTTTCAAACTCATCTATATCCTATCTACCATGATCAATAACTATAAAAATGAGTTGGGCGATTCTTCAAGAGCTCGGCGGTAAGCAGATGTTCATCCAGCTCAAAGGAAAAGTAAAGATCGGCAAGCAACTAGTTCAGCTTTCTCCAGACATGGAGTACTTCAAAGTATACAAAGTCGAGGACGGTCGAGCCGAACTAGCAGAAGCCGAGTTGCTGACCTCAGAAGATGCAGGTTCAGGTAACAACAAAGACTTCTTCGACAGCAACACGGCGCAAACCCTGAACCAAGAGCAAGTCTTAGAAATCAGGAGCGAGCAAGGCGGTGAGGCAGTTGTCGAGCAGCTGATCCAGAACTCATCAACCTTCGCGAAAAAGTCTTCATTCGCACAAGAAAAGTACATAAAAAAGAAGAAAAATAAACATCTAAGTCTCTTCAGGGTGTTAAAAGCAACAGCAGGTAACATTGCAGATACTTTGTATCAGTTCCGTCCACAGAAAAGTTTGAAGTCTGAGGCTTTGTTTAACATTCTGACACTTTCTAATGTTCATTATTTCTCGAAGGTTATTCTTAATGACCATACCGGAGGAGTCGTTCTTGGATCTGTCTTGGAAAGGACTAGTTTGCCAGTGACTTGCATTTTTAATGAGAAGGTGAAGGACCATGCTTTGAAGTACTTCGGGATTAAGAAAAAGGGCAATGATCTGCTGGAATATAAGAATATTGAAGAAGTTTCAGAGGAATTCGACTCAATGATTTATACGGGTAGGACCTTGGCTGGGTTTCAACAAATGATCGCGAAGTTGAAAGGGTCTGGAACTTTTGTGGCTTATTTTCAAGATGTCCTCATCGCTGGAGAGGTCTGTGATTGGCTTTTGAAGGAAAATTGTGCTGTTAATGTCGTCTTTGAAGAGATCTGGGGACGGGAGTTTCAGGTTCTTCCGCAGAGAACTCATCCTGATATGAAACTTAGGACTGGCACTAGTGCTGGGTACTTAGTGTCAGGGATTAAAGTTTTGAATTGATATTTACACTAACTTAACTCTTCGGTTCTCTTGAAGGTGAAGTGCTTCTTGGAAAAGACTTCTTTTGCTGTTTGGAGATTACTTAGTTCTTCGATTTGGTCCATTGTTACTTCTTCCATCATTTTTTTCTTGGACTGGTAGTCTGAGATTTTCTTTTTCTGCTCTTCGAGATACTGCTTCTTTTTCATCTCTTTTTTTCTTCTACTTTCTTCATCCTGCATCATTTTTTCCCTCAATTCCTTAACCTCCATATCTTTAAACCTCTGAAACTCTTCAAGTTTAATTTTCTGTTTTTCCAAATATTTCTTCCTATAACTTTCCTTCTGTTGTTTTTTCATCATTTCTTCCTCTTCCCTAATTCTTTCCCTTTCCAAGTTTTCCAGTTCTTTCCTCAACTTTTCCTCTCGATAAGCTTCGATTTTGCTTAACTTAATAAGTCTGGTTTCAGTTTCTTTAAGTCTAGCTCTTTTAGCCTGTTCTTCTTTGAGTTCTAACAAAGTGGCTGATTCTTCATTATAAGAATTTTTCGCTCTTGTGCGAAAGCTGAGTTTTCTCGGCTGTTCAAAAGAAGAATTGCGACTTTCCACATCTTTCATCGTTTCATTTAAGTTCCTCTTTCCACAAGGAGGAAGTGAAACATTTCTACTGGTAAAGACATGATTTTTCGGAAGGTCTTCAGTACTTTCATAGTGTTTGCAAGGGACTTTCAAAGTGCACACAGGACACCTTCCATTATCAGTCATTTTTGCTTTGATATTCAAGACAGCGTCTTCCATTTCTTGATTTTTCCAGCTTTCCAGTTCTTTTTCAACACTGTTCTTATCTTTAAACTGACTATTTTTGCTTATTTTACTTGTTTTGCTTGTTTTTGACTCTTTCGTCGAAATAGGTCTTTCTTCATGCCAGAAGTCTTCACCAGTCTCGTCTTTTTCTTTAAGTCCTTGAAGTTCCAGTCGAAGTTTTTTATTTTCTTGTTTTAAAGACTCGACTTCCTCGACTGTTAAGTTTTTCGTGATTTTTCGCAGTCTTTCATTTTCTTCTTTAAGAAGAAGGAGCTCTTTGCTGATGTCCTGCAGGTTGCCTTTCTTGCTGAGGCTTAAAAGACCCTTGAGGTGCTGGATTTCGCGTTGAAGGCGAGAGACGAGACTGTCGTTGGTTGCTGAGATCTCGTTTTTTACTACTCGCACCATCACTTGTCTTGCACGGTCTGCGAATTTCAATGTGTTTATGGACTCTTCGACGTAGGTACGAGATGGAGAAACTGTCGCGATTAGGATTGTTCGAGTTGATACGCCTAATGAGTCTTGAAGTAAACGGGTTAGCTTTGACTCACGGTAGGGAACGTGTGAGGTGCTTTGATGACTTAGAGCTGCCAAGGCACTAATAACTTTTCCAAGAGTAGTTAAACTTTTATTGATACTATTCATCTCCTGCAAATGATCCCTAATCATCCTTCCATCCTTATCAAACTTTTCAGATCCAGCAAGATCACACAAATTCAGTTTTGCCCTTTTAAGAACTCCTCTTTTATTCGCCTTATCTCCTTCAACAAGTATCTGAAAAATCGTATGTGACCGACTTGAATGATGATTAAAGCGAGTTTGCCTCACAACCCGATTTTTATCGCCTTGTCTAAGTAAAAAAATGCAGTCTTCAGCACGTTCAACGACATATTCAGCAAGATTCTCAACAAAAATTCCACTTTCCTTCTCTTCTCGAATGCTAAGCGGCTTGTCACGTGCCGGGTTTTGCAGAAGGTCGAAGATTTTTTCATTGTAAATCTGAAGAAAGCTGCAATAAATAGTCACTGCTCTGTTTTCAGTACTTGAAAAAATCTGAGAAATGCTTTTTGGGATGATTCCTCCAGTTTTTATTGAAGGAACTGCGGGTTTAGAATTTTTAGAAGCTTTTGAATTGTAATAAACTTGTGGCGCTGGGTTGTTCATCTCCCATTGCGCTCCGAACATGGTGAAGGTCTTTCCTGAACCGGTTTGTCCGTAGGCGAGAATTGTGCAGTTGAAGCCTTTTGAGACACCTTCTACGCTGTTTTGAACGAAGGTGAATATTTGGTCTTGCGTGGATTCTGATGGGAAGACTATGTCGTATGTGCTGGTCCACATTTGGATACCGTCGAAGACTTTTATTGAGTTGTTCTGAGTAAGGGTTACTTCTGATGTTGTGGAGGATTCTGATGATCGGTCGATTTCTAACAATGGCCGGATCCTTACTGCAACTTTTAAATGCTCGCTGTTTTCCATTTGAAACTATTG
This sequence comes from Stentor roeselii, assembly GCA_006503475.1. Classification (NCBI taxonomy): domain Eukaryota; phylum Ciliophora; class Heterotrichea; order Heterotrichida; family Stentoridae; genus Stentor; species Stentor roeselii. The sequence goes on along the minus strand of RSEH01000196.1, from coordinate 41,546 downwards.
AAATTCTAACTTATCTAATTAAGCCGGTTTCAGGTTTTTCCTAATACTAACCGGAGCATCAACCGATTCAGTGAGGTCAACCTTAACCTTGACAGCACCCTGATGTTTTCCAGGTTTAATATTGAGTTTATAAGAGTCCCTTCCCTTGAACTGTCCATAAAGTTCGATATTTTCAAAGTTTTTATGCAAAACTTCGATTTCCAAGACCTGGTCCTTCGACGAGTTGGTGATCATATCAAAGTAAATCCCTTCATAGAACTTTCCAGTATCAGGGTCTTCCCCATCTAAAAGCACTTCATAAAAGTCCATTCCCGGTGCAATATTCCTTTTATTCCCTTTTTTCTGAGCAAGTTTCAAGTTATAAACCTTCTCCAAAAAGGTACTTTCCTTAAACGTGGCATCAGCTAAAGTAACCGGTGAAGCAGAATAAACAGAAAACCCAAACTGATCAGTTTCTTCAGTAGTCCACAAGATTTCCACATAAATCAAATAATCTCCAGGAGTGGTATTAACAAGAAGCCAAGTATCTCTCTGAAAGGCAGAAGCGATTCCAGCGACTCTTTCATATTCATCTCCATTTTGCTTAGCAACAACAATTCTAAGCGGTGAGTACTCATAACACTCATCTCCTCCAAACCTTCTACTATCAGCATGAGTGACCATGAAGTAAGTCTCAGAAGCTTTCTGCACATTTACCTTAAAAACTGAAAAGTCTCCTTGTTTCTGGTTCTTATGCATTGCCTGGTAGTGGAAATCATCATGAACTCTACAGATAGTCACTCCTGAGAAATAATGCTTGAAGTCCTCTAAGCACATCCAGAAGCTTCCATCATCTTTCGCTTCCCAGCCGAGTTTTTTCTTGATATCAGGAGTCCACAAAGCAGAAGAGTCTGACCAGTCCCCAGTCCATTCAGTAGCGCCCCAAGGGTTCCTGATATTCAAAAGTCTTTCAACTCCTCTTTTACCTTTCACTTCCTGCGCATCGATAATGGCATAAGCATGAAGAGAGACAAGTCCAACATCTGAGATCTGATCTCCACAACCGTCTTCTCCAGCACTTCCAGCAGTCATTATAAAGTTTTTCGCATTAGCAGAATGGACCTTTTCCCAGAGCCTTTCATCTTCAATGTCGACTGTATCGCAAGGACCTCCAGTCAAGTCTCTCAGAACGTCTTCAGTGAGTCCTGCGTCGATTGCCCAGTAACTTCCAAAGCGTTTAGCCCAGGCTTTTTCAAGAAGCAAGACCCAAAGTTCAGTGACGCCACTTTCCACTTTCGGCCCTGAGAATGCAATGCGATTATCTGGGGAACAAGGGAAGTAGTCGTCGACGATGTAGTCAGTTTCGACTCCCATGTCGTAAATATTGACGGTGTAACAGCCGGAAGGTTGGTAGTCTTGAGTGTCGAAGAGTTTTTCTATTCTTTTGGGAAATTCCGCAATTGCTGAAAGAGTCGATAAAAAGTAACAGTCTCCAAGTCTTCCTTGAAGAATGTCGTTTGGACTGATGTTGTCGAAGACTTTGATCGGCTGGGGGTAGATGTCGTCGATGTCTTTGAAAATAAAGGACTTCCATTCTTTTTGCATTGAATAGTCTAATTCGCCGAAGTCTTTCGCAAGGCTTGTCGCGTTTGGAGGGAACTGAGGGTCGATGAACTTGGTGCCTGAGGCTTCGTGGGACTTGCGGATGTCTTCTTTTTGGTTTTTGTTTGAAGTCTTGTTCATCACTTCGCAGTATAAATCGTGACCTTTCTTTGCAAGGTCGTCTTTTTCACGGAAGATCTGCTCTGATTCTGACTCGCTTTCTTCACTTGAACTGGCATCTCCTTTGTTCCACCACGACATTATTCGATTATTTGTGGTAAATATGAGACGACTTCCACTGGATTTAAATTTTTTAAGTTGTTTCAATGAAGGGGAATGGGTTTTTGGAATTGGGAAGAGGACTTTATGGGGAAAAGGGATTAGAGAAGGATTGAAGGGATTTTAATTAAGGGTAAAAAATTTTTCGTTGTTTTCGAAGACTTGGAATGCGATTCTTTCCCAAGGGTCTTCTGAAGAGTTTGAAAGGTTTGAAAAGGTTTGGACTGCCTCGGATGGGACAGGCGCTTGAAAGGGTTCAGGATTAGTGTTTGGTGCAAGGTCTTCGGATTTTGATAGAGTTTCGCATGTTGATTCTAGGTCTGATGAGATGACTGAGGATAATTCTGAATCTGAATCCATTTTAAATGATCTTTTGGATGCATTTCAATGGAGTGGATTTGGATTTGTATGAATGGGGATGTTGAGTTGATAAATGAGGATTTTTAAACATTTTTTTGTTTTCAATTTTCATTTTTTTTTTGGATCTTTAAGGTTTTTTTTAGTTTAGGGGCATAATTTATTTTAGAAGTGAATATTCAGATTGTATTGATGAAATAATAAGTAGAAGGCTTCTATCAAGGGGGCCATTTCTGAATATATATTATTTTCATCGTTTAAAGTTAAGTTTTAAAAAATTAATCATAAGCCAATACTATAGTAAGTTTAAAATTTTTCAACTGTTCGTTCTTGTGTAAAACTATTCAAAATTAACCATTTTCATCTAAATTCAGAGTCTGATCTCAAACAAATAGTGATTAATAGATCAAAACCCTTAATTACTTATTGGCCATTTCTCATTACTGATCACACTCGAATTCTTTTATATCTTAATTTCTTTTGTTTTGATGAAATATCTTATTTTATTGATTATCTGATAATTATATTAAAAACTTTCCAAACGTTTCTTGCTCAACACTCATTAAATTCTATTCAAATAAACTTATTTATTTTCATTTTGATAAACTAGAATTACTTCTTGAAATTGATATTCTGGAAACCAAACTTAAATCAACAAATTTATTCTCTCTATAAAACTTAGGTTGATAAAGAAACGCATGGGAGGTTTTAAAGTTTATTATCAGATTATCAAGAAAATAAGATATTTCATCAAAAATTAAATAAAGAAAATGTTGAGATCTCAAACTGAGTCTTTATAGAGAAAAAAAATATATTCAAAATATGGTGACATTAATAACCGAATCCTTATAAATAAAGTTTAATTATCACTTCAGAGATTTTTCATGAAAAAAATTCTCTTTGCATGAAATATTTTTCTAGTTTTTACTGTGACACGAAGTCAATCACAATTAAAAAAAGGAAAGAATAAAGACGATTAAGAACTACTGAAGCTTTTGATATATTAAGAATTCACTAAATTCTCGGAAAATTGTAGTTTAAAACAAATTAGCCTACTAAAATTTATGAAATCACAGGCAATACACCCTCTAGATGGTAATTATACTGAAATAGATCAATTATATAATAACTTCCTTTCTACATAACCACTAAATAATAACCATAATATCTAAATCCTATTAATTACTTTTTGGGCATCTTATCAAGAATATTCTGCATCATTTTCTTAAGATCAGCAATATCATTCCTGACATCAGTTTTCATCTTCCTGATGCTTTTCATAATCATAGTAACTTTCCCTTCCCAAGCCTGATTTTCCTCAACAGTAAGTTCCTGACAAGTCTGCAAAAAGAGTCTTTCATTCATATCTCGTTTCCAGAACATAAGACTTTCAATTTCAAGAATAAGTTCAGCCTGTTCCAAGAAATCAATTTGCATAGCATCCATCTGGAATGAGTCAAAAGAGTCTCCAAGAATAGAAATCAATAAATTTAACATAATAATGACATTGATCACAGAAGCCATCATAAAATAAATGTAAGTTGCAGGGTTTTCTTTATTCGCATCAGAGATTTCTCCCATATTCAACTGATAAGGACTGCTCCACAACTTGAAAATATCTTTTTCTACTCCTTCTTGTGACACAAAGTAAATCACTCCGAATGCGAAAGTTGAGTAAAAGAAGATGAATAAGAAAGAAGAAGAGTCACTGAAAGCTCTGATAATCAAACGAGTGTAAAAGCGGGTTGTGCTGAATGCTCGGAAACCGGTTAGACCTCGGAAAAAGTTTAGGACGACCATGATCCAGGTTATCACGAATAAGTCTTCTTGGGTGAAACTGAAATTCATGAAACCCCATGCTAGGCAGAGTGTGGACCTCAAGATGTCGATCATATTCCAAAACTCTGTGAAATATGTGGAACCTGTCGTGATTGCTTGCAATAACTCGTATAAAGCTAGCACTAGATTTACGATTATGAAGCAGATCAATTCTGGAACTACTTGTGATACGATGTGAGTTTCCCATGATATTGAATACATTCTCACAATAACCACAGACATCAAAATGATATTAAGCCACATGATTGAGGTCAAAAACATAATAAATGGCCAGATATTATCCCACTTATTTGTGATGTAACTCTTAATAAACTTCGTCTGCAAAATTCGATCATTAGGGCATTTCGTGATGTTTTTCAACAAAATAATGCTTTCAGTTGAACCTCCATGGAAAGGTATCGGAAAAGGCAGAGTTTTGAACTCAATAGGGATTTCGTCAGTTCCAGGAGGAGTCTCCTCAATGCTGTAAACGAACTGACTGACATCGATGGCCTTGGTCTGTGAGAAGTGAAGTATCGGAAGAGAGACCTTTGGAACTGCAAAGTTCGGAAGGTCGTTCACAGAATAAAAGATTTCTTCTAAGAAGTCAGGCAGGTATACTGAATGATTACAAAGGAGTCTTTCGAAATCGTCTCTCATGGCGTGGCAGTAGTTTAGGTACAGCTCATTTTCTGTGAATTTTATCCGGTTCATGTACTTCAATATGATATCTATGCAGTTTTGAGAAGATCTGGCCAATGCATAGAATAATGGAGTATGCCCTTCAATATCTCTTTTGATTTCAACTCCATCAAAAAAAGCATCATGCAAGAGCACATCATAGTTCATATAAGCATAAAAGTGAGCCAAGTTAATACGAAGCTGTCCAAAAGTATATTCAGCATGACTAGAGCTGCTGGGTCTCTTAGTTTTAATTTTTGTCAAATAAAGAAAACTTTCCAAGCTACTAGAAATATCAGTTAATTCAAAAGAATCAACATCAAAAACATTCCAAACTTTAATCTTCTTGTCTTCTCCAGCTGAAATGACGAATTTTCCGTCATTTGTGAAGCGTGCTGCCCTGACACTAGCAGTATGTCCTCTAAGAATAAACTCTTGCCGTTCTTCACTTGCATTCCAGACCCTGACACTAAAGTCATTCGAAGCAGAGACGAATAAGTTGTTATCAGCTGAAAAACTGACAGATTTGACCCACTTGTTATGTTTTGAGAACTTTTTGATAGGTGTTCTGGTCGTCCAGTCCCAAAGGCTCACTTTGTTTGCCCTGTCTCCAAATGCGAGGTACTTTCCATCGTTACTCAAAGAAATACTTTCAATCATTCCAGCTTTAGTTTCAATTTTTTCAACCTGTTCCAAAGCTTTAAGACTCCAAATCCTGATAGTATAGTCAGCAGCTCCTGATATGATAAAATTATCATCAAATGAAATTTTCACAGCAAAAACAGTATCAGTATGTCCATTAAGAGTTTTTTTCAAGCTTTTTTCATTCACGTCCCAAACAATAAGATTTTTATCCTGCGCGCCTGACACAGCAACCGTTCCTTGATTGTTAAAAGTGACACAAAAGATAGGATTAGTATGTCCTTCTAACGTCGCATAAATCTCTTTAGTCGCGAAGTCCCATAGAATGACTTTTTTATCTCCTGAGGCACTTGCGATGTACTTCGAGTCTTTGGTCACTGCGACAGACCAAACAGTTTCACTGTGAGAAGTCAAGACCGCTGCTTGACTGAACTCGACAAGATCCCAGACCATGACAGTCTTATCTTCCGACCCAGTGACCAGGTACTTGTCATCTGAAGTGACAGCGATTGACATGATGGTCTTGCTGTGTCCTTCTAACTCACTCACTCGATTCGGTTTCCCCAAGTTCCAAAGTCTCATAATCTTATCAGAAGCACCTGTCAACAAATACTGCCCGTCCTTCGAAAGATACTCTCCAAAGACATAACCTTCACTTCCCTCTAAGTTCAATTCTTCACATTTATTCTTAATGTTAAAGATACGAATTGACTTATCTGCTGAAACTGAAATGAAATAATTATCATCTTTCGAAACCACTAAATTTCTTACCCAGTTTTCATGAGAATTGAAAGAACAATACTCAGTTCTTTCATTGTAATTGTAAACTTTTATCACGTTATTTCTGGTACCGATGATTAAATAGTTGTCGTTGCTGGTGATGCCCATAGATTGAATCACTCCTGACTTTGCATCAAAACTTGCTTTTAGGCTCAGGGCTGGAAAGTTGAAGATTCGGACGACTCCTCCGATTCCTGCGCAGATGATCTCTGTGAAGCCCTTGTTTACAGCGAGAGAGAAGATTGTGTTCCCGTCAGTGTTTAAAGTTCCTGCACTTTCGAATTCAGGAAGTTTCCAGATGCGAGCTGAGCAGTCTCCACCGCCGCTTATGAGGTAGTCACCGGCTCTGCTTAGGGCGAAGGTGTAAATGCCTGCTGTGTGACCGACTATTTCTTTGAATAGAGTTCTTGCCTTCAAGTCATATACGAACATTTTCCCGCTCCAGTCAGCACTTACGAGGTATTTGTCATCGCAAACGACTTCTAAACCGTTTACTGTGTTGATGTGGTCGGTGAAGGTGTGAAGACACTCTTGGGTCTCAGCATCCCAGATTTTTACCGTCTTGTCTTCGGAACCTGAAAAAATTGTTGAGTTGTCAGACGTCATTGCGCAGCACCATACTGGACCAGAATGTCCTGTGAAGACCTTGTTCGAAAACGGGTTCCAAGTCCTAAAGTTCTTCATAAGTTGGTCCATTTTGGTGTTTTGCACCTCAGAGTCTGTTATGATCGATGTCACTTGCTTCAGCCACGGCTCAGATAAGTGAATTTCCGCCATTTATAAAACTAGCCCTCAAAATAAAACCATGCTAAAATTGGAAAATTTTGCATGAATTTCGTATTTTTTTCGAGTTACTTTCTATTTAAATGATGATAAAGATTTTTAGGTCAATGAATTAGTGAAAATCAGGTATTTTAAGTATATATTATTTATGGAAATTTTGATGGGCTTCTGAAGTTGAGGAAATTTAGAAGGATGCGTAAATTCAAAGGATTTATCCAGAGTATATATATTTTGATTCAGATTGAATAATAGATGAAATTTATGATTTTTTAGATTTTTATCGTTTCTTTTAAGACTTTTTCTTTGAAAGGTATTCATATAAAGCTCTTTTATTAATGAGGAATATATTTTGATGCCGATCTACTTTTGAATATTGATAAATTTTGAATTGGGGTATAATATTTCTTATGGTAAAATCTTTTTTTACTTGAATGCACTAATCATTATTCGTAAAGGAAAAAGCAGAATGCAAAAATAATTGCCATAAGGTTTCAATTGTTGAGAAATAATCAAAAACCTTGATCAAATTTTCATGGAATTAATGCTGCTTGAAAATTTTCAACCATTTTGAGTTTTATATTCATTCAGTGATTGAAAAAAGGTCTATCTAACTCTAATATTTTTGTGAAAAATTTCCTTTCTAAATCCTTTCAAATAAAACTCTTAAGTTGATTTCCCTTTCGCAATCCATACACTTTAAAATCTTAATTCCTTTGACTCTTTACCCTAATAAATAAAATCAACAAAACACAATCTTTACCCCATTTAAAAAAACCTTCTTCATTATACTAATAACTAAATTGAAAAAATGCTACATTTCCTATTCCTATTCCTCATTTCCCCAAGCTCCTCCTTCCGCTTCAACCTAGAAACAAATCCAAAAAGCAACTTACCATCACTCCCAAGTAATTCACCCGAGCCTTTTTTCATCAATCTGAACTTTTCTAAAATAATCTTCAAGATGACTCTAGATTTCTCGAATCCCTTTCTTCTAATCTTCTCAATTTCCTGCAACTGTTCTGAAAGTTCCTCTTATTTCGAGAACATCACATCAGAGCGTTTTGAGAAAAGCATAAAATATTCAAGTCCAAAATCAATAAATGTGCAAAATGTGGAACTTCAAGGTCGGGAATACCCTCTGGTTCTGAAGTACACTGAAAAAAACAGCACGACTGAAGTAAAGATGCAAGTTTTCGTAGTTGAAAAAGCTTTGAATTTTTCTGGAAAGTTCATGACAGATGGAATCATCGGCTTGGGGTTTAATGACGATTCTTTCAAGAGTTTCACTGACTCTTTAGCAGAAGTAACTGGAATTCCTATTTTCGCCGTGATTATTCGTAGTGACTATAATGAGAATAAAAATCATTCGTTTATTGAATTTGGAGCTGTCAGTTCTTCAGAAGGGTTTTTAGGGAAAAAAAGACATAAACGTGTTCAGGATAATGTGGAAAGGTGGGCTTTGGTCGTCACTCAACTCGGACTCGCAAATTTAATGGTAAAAGGAAAGAATTTCGGAAAGTTTGATATCAACTCAGGTCAGGTGAAGGTCCCTAAGAGTTTGTTTAACGATACAAAAGAAATGCTGAGAATGCATTTTCAGGTCTTAGATGAAAATCTTTCTGCTGACTGTGATTTACTTGATCTTACCTCGAATGACACTTTTGTGTTTAAGGTGCAAAGAACGAAATTTCCGATTAGGTTTAGAAATCTTCTTGAGAAAGATGGAAAAAAATGTAGACTTTTGTTTGAAGAGAGTGATGATGAAGAGTGGGTGTTAGGGAAACCTTTTTTTAAAGACTATTTCACTGTTTTTGATTATGAAAAGAAAGAAGTCACTTTTTATCAAATCGAAAATTTTAGTCCTGGGTATTATGAAGTCTTCATCATTGTTTTTGCAATGATTTTTCCTTTGATTAGTGGAACTTGCGGCTGGGTGGTCACTTCAAAAAGAGAGGATGACGAGGAAAATGATGATTTTCGAGAGAAAATGCAAGAAAATGATGGAAAAAGTAAAAATTTTAGTGAAAGTAAACTTATGAAAAAAATACGGTTTGAGAGAAAGTCTTCTGATCAGCAGGATTCAATGAAAGAAAGTTTGTTAGTAAGTCCTAGTATTAATTAGCACTTTCTTGGATTTCAGCCTCTACAAGCGGAAAAGGACTCACTGAAGGGTTTTTTGAGTAAGCTTCTGCTTCACGGTGCCCTCCAATATATTTCTGATTGTAAAAGAAGTAAGGCGCTAATCGAGTTGAAGTCATTTTTTGAAGGATTAATAAGAACTGTTTGCCATCAGGAATTTTGTCAAGGTCGAAGTACTCGAAATCAATGTCTTTTTGTTTAAATAAGGATTTAACTGATTTTGACCTTTCACATGTGGATAGAGTGAATAGGATAGCTTTGTGTTCTGTCAGCTGCTGTTGTAAGATTTTTCCATAAATACCCTCAGTCTTCAAAAAATCTGAGTTCATCTGAGAGTTATGAGCACAAACACATCCCATTCTTTATAATATGAACAAATCTTTAGAAGGAATTTTAGAACTCCAGATATCAAAAGCTGAGTTTCATAAAAAAAGCAGCAGCTTTAAAATTTACTTCGAGTTCTTTCTTGGAAACAAGACCAAAAAGTCGGAACCTATTTCTAGCCAGAGTCCAAATTGGAAGGAAAAGATTACTTTGAACTATTCGAATGAGATGACTTTTTTCTTTAAAGTTCTTGAAAAGAAAACTTTGAGAAAGGATCCTGTCCTTTTTGAATCTCAAGTTGACCTGAACCAACTGCGGTCGAAGCATAAAATGGAACAGTTCATTACAGTCATGTCGAAGACTAAGCTTAAAGGAACTTTGACTTTGATCTTCATATTGTATCCATACGTGTTGACGCCGATGAACATTTACCCTAAAATCATAGAAGAAAACCTACTTCAATCCCTAGGTGATGAAAAGATATTCTCAGGAAAACTCTTTAATGACAACCGAATCTACCAGATGGTGTTAAACTCATTCAACAACTCAATACTCCTTCAAACCTACACTAAAAAATTAACCCTTCTATCAACCCTAAAGGTCCCGGGATGTTGCAAGTTCATAGAAATAACTGAAAAGAAGTCAGAAACCGCTCTTTACAGCCTATTCATTCTAGAGCCAATTCAGAACTCAAAGCCTCTTGCCGAAGACATCCTAAGACGTAAAGATTCAAGTGAAAAGTGGTCAGAATTTGAGTTATCATCATTTTTAAAGCTTTTCATCGATATTTTCTCAGCATACGAGAAAAACGACTGCTTTTTCGGCGAGATAAACCCTTTAAACCTGACCGTTAGTCCAGTCGCAGCTCTTTTATTTCCAGGTTCTTTTTACAAGTCCTTGGAAAACCCTTGTTTTTCAGATCTTTTTCCTCAGCAAGAATGGAAATTTCCTTATTTGAGTCCTTTACTGATGGAGAATTTTTACTTAACTTCTTATAAACAACAGTTAAAACCTCAGTCTTGGATAAAGTCAGACGTTTTTTCACTTGGATTAGTTTTTCTTCACATGAGTTCTTTGAAGTCTCCACTTGGTTTGAATGACTGTGAATTGAGACTCACTCAAAGAATAGAACAAGAAGTTGAATCGATTTCTTATTCAGATGACTTCAAAAATGTACTAAGAATGATGCTGAAAGTTGAAGAAAGTGAAAGGGTCAGCTTTTCTGAATTAAGTGAAAAGTGGAGGGTTAAGCTAGATGAATAATTATTTAATAATTTGCGTTAATTTTCTGAAGAGTTCTGAAAAACTTGGACGAATGTTGAGATTTTTATTGGTTGAGTCTTTTATCAGTTGTTTTAAAGAGTTTTCAGGTTTGGTTAAATGGAAGATGATTTCTTGCTTTACACTAAAACCTTTTATTTGTTTGAAGTAAATCGTGTCTATTACCTGGCCGAATGAGAATATCAGTGACTTGGAACACACTCTTCCGGGAAAAGGATTTGAATTAATTTCAGGAGCTTTGTATTCGTCTTCGATTTCTTCAGGAGCCTTTAACAAAATTTTAACCTTGTTGGTTTTTGAGATGTAGAAACATGAAGGGTCTAAACAATGGATGAAAGGCGCTGATTCTGAATGTAAATTGAAAATGGCTTCGAAGATATTTAAAATAAATTTTGGAGTAGTTTTTTTGTCTATGTGATGAAGGGTTTCGGTTAATGGAGTGTAAGAGTTTTTCATTAATAAATAGCAGGTTGCTTCATTTTCTATTTTTTCAATGTATTTAATCACTTGATTTGACCTTCTTTGACTGGATAGAAAAAATCTCTTTTCAGCTGATTCTTTTGGAATTTCAAGTAGAATGTAAAGTAAAGATTTTTCTTCATCGTAAAACTCTTCAAGTGTAGGAAGTCCGAGAAACTCAGTTAAAAACTCTTTTAATGAATCAAAATAAATTTCCTCATCAGTAAATTTATTAGAAAGAGCCAAATCTGTATTGAATAATGGTTTGTTGTATACCACTTTATAACAATTTAAAAGATTTATACTTAAACACTTTCCTCCGAATGCAGACACCCATATTTCTGCCTGTGATAAAGGCTTAATTAAGCAAAAATTATTGAATAAAGTTGAGGATTTTTTTAATGTTATTCCAAGAGCAAATAACTCATGAGCCAGGTGCATAATCATCTTGAAAAAATGAAATTTTTCGTATATAGTTTCTAATTCATTTCTAGGTAAACTTGAATTAATTTCATTGATCATCGAGCTCTTAATGGTTTCACTTGAATTTTTAATTATTTCCATAATTTTTTTCTGTTCATTTGCTGTTTTCAAGTCATCATATTTCATAATTAAATTAATGCTCTCTTCAATCTCAACTATATTTTTGCTATAATAATTAAAAATATCACTAATTTCTCTGAATATTTGATAAGAATCGGGCTGAAGTCTAAAGGATTTTAGTCTGAAGTCAAGTTTTTTAAAATTTTTGACAAGTTTCGCAGACTCTGCAACAATCTTCAAATATTCGAGTATTTTTGACATTTTTTTTAAGTTGGTATGAATATTTTTTCCTTTATATTCAAATTCTGCTCTAGCATAAAAAGTATTTTCATTAAAATTGATTTCAATTAAGTTTTCGAAATCTGGACAATTTATCGCGATTAATTGAAATTTGAATGTTAATTCTTCTCGAATTTCTGGGACACTTTTGATCTTTTCTTTAAAATCTAAAAATTTGTACCTTTTGTCTATATTTACAATATAATGTAGTATTTGTTTTGTTAAAAATATGATGTTTTCATGGATGAATTTGGAAAATCTTGAATAAAAATCTATTTTTGGATACTTTGTGAGAGGAAATTCGATTAAATTGAATTTTTTTCCGAAGTATTCGTTTAATCTTTGGATTATTTGAATCTCTATGATTTTTGTGTCTAAAATCTTAAAATTTAAATATTCTGTATCAAGTTTCATCTCCAAATTTTCACTATTTTCATCCTGGCCTAAACTTTCTAATGTGCGATTATAATAATCCTTTATTTGATTATCAATAACACTAGGGTCATGATTTTTTTTTCTATTGTAAACGAGGTATGTGTATTGAGGTCTTTTAGTAACTATATCAAATGAATTTCTAATTACTGAAGGAATTCTTGAATTGTCTAGAAAGAGTTTTTCAGATATAATGCGGATCTCCATTAATTATATTTCACTTGATGTTCCTCTATTCATACTTTATAAATAACTTAACCTCATCTAGAATAACTAATCTAATCTCATCTAATAACCCTCAAAAGACTACAAAAAAAATAATAAACAAAATCTACTAAAGATCTACATTTAAACAAAATTTCATTGCCATCCCAAACTCATAACCAATAATCAGTAATTACATAATCCTTTAATTATAAGTTTCCATCACCCTTCGATATTTCAGGTGACTTGGTCATCTTGAAATGCCCATGAAAAGCATCAGTGATAAACTTATGATTAAAAGCCTCAACAGGAGTAAGTCTGGAGGCAGGGTCCCAATCAAAGCACTTTTCCAAGAAATCCAAAAAGTCTTCATCAGAACTTTTCACCTTATCCGCAAGATTCCTTGTCTTCGGAAGTCTTTTCTTTCCTCGACTATTAGTGTAAATTTTCGGCGTCAATCCATCAAAGAACAATTTCCTTCTACTAGAATTTTCTAGAATGTCCTCAGGAGGTAGTCCCTTGACTTCCATGATGCACAAAAGCTGTTCAGCTTCACATTCTCCAGGAAAGACAGGGTATCCCGAGTGAATTTCTCCTAAAATGCACCCAAGTGACCACATGTCAATAGCAGTGGTGTAGTCAATTCCAAGAATAATTTCAGGTGCCCTGTAAAAGCGACTTTGAATATAAGTGTAAATTTTTTCATTTCCAAGACAAGAAGAGCCGAAGTCGATGACTTTGACTCCACTTTTATTCGGGTCTTTCAACAGAATGTTCTCAGGTTTCAAGTCGCAATGAATCACGTTGTTTTCTTTGATGTAGTTCAAACATGTCAAGATCTGCACTGCGAACCTTCTGACGAGTGTCAAGGAAAACCCGTTGAAATTGTTAGCTTTAAGAAGTTCATACAAGTTCATACTGAGCAGTTCAAAAGTGATGCAGATGTGTTTGCGGAAGACGAAGTACTCATGCATTTTCACACAGTTGAACTGGTCTAAATTATCATTGTTTTTCAGCTGGTTCAGGACTTTCACCTCGACTTTTCCTTGGCGATGAAACCTTTTCTGATTCCTGATGACCTTCACAGCAACGAAAGCTTTACTCTTATGATCAAAACATTTCAAAACCTGCCCAAAAGAGCCTTTTCCAAGAACCTCCAAGACCTCAAAGCGATAAGCAATATGATCTCCTTTGACAACTTTATAATCATTCCTCTCATCATCAAACCCGTAGTTATTTTCACTTGAAAAGTCAGTCACTTTTTCCGCTTTCATTCCCAAGTACCAGATTTCGCCGAAGTCCAAAATTTCCATTTGCTCGAATTTACTTAAAAAGTTGCCGAATTGCTTAAAGACTGCAGGAACCTTCAAAGGCAGCCCCAAGGCTGCCAACACAGCGTCAGGGTCTTGATGACTTCGACTTCGAGACTTTCTTCTGGATAAAGCTGTTCGAAGCGGCCGGGCTTGTTTCAGCTCTTCTTTTAGTTTCACCTTGTCGAGGATTTCTGTCGTTGATAACTGAGAACGAGGAGTTCCTTGAGAAGGCAACAGCTGGGTTCGGTTCAGGCTTCCGTTAAATTTGGACGATGTGTTCATTGATGAGTTCAGGGACGACTTCTGTGAAGACTTCTCGAGGATTGATGGGAACTGCTTTTCTAGTCGTCGCTTTGAAGAGACTGGGTGCTTTGGAGAGGATGAGTCTGTCAGAAGACGAGAACGGATCAGGCTTGAACCGAGTTTAGGAGACTTTAGGGTTATTGCTTGGTTTGAGGACTTTTTGCAGGATTTTGGACCCACTGCCCGAAATTTTATCAGTTTTAGTCGAGGGGAAGGCTTTGGCCCGTTCATTTTGTATTATTTTAGATCATGAAGAGAAGGATTTAGACTCATAGACGGATATTATAAATGGACTCTTCCTTCATTTCAACTGGTTCAGAGCTGAAAAACCTTTACAACCTATTCACAATAACCGAAGAACTCTTATTTTCAATTCCTTTGAATTCAGACCTCGTTGAGAAGTACATGCTTTTAAGAGAATCAGGTCTAAAAAAAATCGGGTTTTCGACACAGAACCCAAAACTATGGGACTTACAAAAGCAGGCCCATCAAGAAGTAGAGCAAAAACACAGTGCTGAAGCAAAGCAAATCAAAGACCTGACAGACCAGCTCGATTTATCCCGGCAATCTTTCAAAGAAATTCACGACAGCGGGCAGAAAATGCTGGAGTTTTTAAAAGAAACTGCGAATTTGCTCAGTTCTCACATGGGTCGGTCGTTTTCTTTTAAACCCAGCAAAGAATCTCTTCATCTTTCTTTACAATCAAACCATTCCCAGCAGACCATCATGATTTTAAATGATTTTTCAGTCTTGAAAGAAAAAGTCCTGGTTTTAGTTCAGGAAATGATGGAAAAGTCGAAAAATGATGAAGAAAAAAATGATGGGTTGAAAAATGAGATTGTTCAAATGACTGAAAATCAAAAAAAACTTAAGGAACAGATAAAAATTACTGAAGAGCAGCAGGAAAAATTAGAAAAAATCCTCAACGAGGCCAAAAAAAGCTATTTGAAAGACCTGGAAGAGCAAAAAAACCTGCTCAAGTCCTTTGAAAACAAGAAAAACCGCGAAATCGATGACCTCCGAGAAAGATACGAAAAAGAACTGAGAATCTTAGAAGACGAGAAAAATTTCACAATTGAAAATTTCAGCGCTTCTATCAAAAACTCTCATCGAAAAGAACTAAAAGACCTGGAACTTTCATTTAAAGTAAAAGAAAACTCGCTTCTTGAGGAACTTGACATGGCGACGAACTCAGATACTCAGGTTTTAAAGACTTTAAGAGAAAATCTTGAAAAACTGCAGATTAAAGTGCAGGACTTGAGAGAAGTTTTAAGAGCTGTATGTGAAAGGTCAACATCGTTATTTCAGAAATTTGTTTTGAGAGATGAAATCGAGGCTGAATTTTTAGACAGGAAAGAAGAAGTTTGCCATATTTCTGATAATAAGATTTGGAAACAGTATGCGGAACTTTTAACACAGATTGATTTCATGGGACTTGCCTTTAAGAAACTGAGCTCTGATAATGAGTGGCTTGTTGAACAGATTGATGAACTTAGCAAGGCGAATTCTCGTGATTGCAAGTTTTATTTAGAGGAAAAACCTAGGTTTGAGGAAAGGGTCAAGGATAAGTATGAACAGGTTATTAATACTTTGACTGCTAATGAAAGTGTCATTAAGGATTTTCAGGATGCTAGAAATAGGCTGTTGAAACAATTTGCTGATGCGAAAAGGTTGGCTACTTGAATTTATTAATTAACAAGAATGAAATGTTTAGAAGTTAGGTTAAGAGGATTATGTTTTTTGTTTTGATGATTTTTTCAGGATTTTAATTTAGAGTATTGAAAAGGATTAGATAAATGTTTATTGTGTGAAGGAAAGGGTTATCTAATATTAAAATTTAAATATAATTATAAATAGTTGAGATTATTAGAATCAGTGTACTTAAAGATATACATTATGAAAATCAATGACAGTTATAAAATTAAAGTAAGAATTGTTTGCAAAATTAAATCAATAAATAAAAGGAATCTAGAAAACGCTAAATCAATCTCAAAGGCTTTTCGAGTCTGCTTGACAATTTTTTGTAATTTGCAATATCCTAATGCAGAAAACTAATAATTAATAATTTTATGCATCTTCTTGTCTCTTTTAACTTGAACTGCGTAGAGGTCAATTATCTTGATTTATTTACTTGTTGTTTATAAGAAATAATTTACTTATCATTATAGAATTCTTGAAAATTGATTAAATGGTCAATCATTTCATACTTTAAATACCTATTTACCAATTGATCACTATTTTCAATGAAACGCTAAAGCATAAAAAAGGGGTTGTTTTATTAATATATATCATGTACGTATAATTTTATGAATATTTTCTATTTGATCTATCAAGAATAGTTCAAAAACAGTCTCAATCGACATATTTCATCTCAAATTAAAAATATTTGATATTTCTAAAGCCTAACAGATCTCACTGTTTTGGAGAATTTTTAACTTTCTTGATCAAGGGTTATAGATGAAAATTTCTCTTCAGATTTGAACGCCACATAGATCCTGTGACAATTTTGATAAATTTCATTTTATGATTCATTTCAATAATTAGCTTCAGTTGTTCATCAAACAAAAGTTATTTTTAACTTGGATAGACATAAATTTTCTTCAGTTTTCACTCAAATTCTTCTTTTTACTTCGATCAAAATCAGTGGATTTATAGCTAGTCTTATAAGTTACCTCAAGTAATACATAAAATAGAAAATATTCTGTATGCTTTTTTTATTTTTATTAGTGTAATTAATCACTATAAATTTTGCTTCAGAAATCCCCATATATTGGATATCTAGTCTCATAAATTAAAATTATCACATGTGGGCACATATTTGATATTCAATTAGATTGAAAGATGCATTCTTATCGGTAAAGTTTTCAAATATCTAGAGAGAAGATGACCTATCATTTTCTATTTATTTGATAGGCTCTCCAATTTCTTCATGGAAATAAAACAATGATTTTCTATTCCTAAATAGACTATGACAAGATTTGAACATATAAAGACCTTTTATCGACCAGAGTGCTAAATTGAACATAAAAACTTTTTAAAACATAAAAATCGTTCAAATATTATTTGTATTAAACCTTAAAGAGATCTCAAATCTTAAGTAATTGAAATAAAAAGTGAGATAAAGAATAGTAAAAAATTTACTTTAGTTTTTTTAATATTTTTGAAATGAGTGTATTGTTTTCTAGAACTAATTTGTCTTTATCTTGTCCTCCTAAATCTAAATATTAGGATGTTCCACTCGAAAAACTTGAAAATATTTCATGCAGTCGCACTTTATTGAAAAACTAAAGCAAGTATATTTGATTTCTTTATATAATAATATCCTATTTGATGAAATTACCTTAAAAATCTAATTACTATTAAAGATGTTCAATGAAAAGCTTTTCCGTTCAAAAAGAATGTTTAGGTTTAGGTTTCACGTAGAAAATACCAAATCAAATAAAACTCAATGCGAAATATGCCTAAGTTATTTCAACAAAGGAGAAATCCGCATAGTTCACTCCAAAATCAAGACGATACCCGACTATTTCCATCTGAACTGTTACAACCCAAAGTTCAAGCAGTTCATATCAATGCAGGACATCGGCCTTGACCTAGACAAAAAGTCAACAACCATCTTCAACAATTGGCTGAATGCTTGGAACGCGAACTATTTTCCTCTAGACCAAAGCCAATTCAGTCCCAACCTTCCATCTCAACAGAATCTTGAAGTGCAAGTTAAAAACCGAAGATCTTTTTTAGAAGTTTTCAAGTTTCTTGAAGTATCTGAAATAGTTCTTTCACTTTCAAAGGTAAACAAAAACTTTTATAGTCTAACTTGGGAAAAAGAACTTTGGAATTTTTTACTTGTTAGAGATTTCAGCATTGCTAAACAAGACTTGGAAGTAGATGAGTTAAAAGAAGCTTATGTGACTTGTTTTTATGATTTTTGTATTGAATGCAAGAAGAAACCTTCTGATGAAAAGTTCAATCGATGCCCTTTGTTGAAAAAGACTTTGTGTAGAGATTGCTTAATGATGAAAAAGTTTAATACTTTCGATAAGACTGATATTTGGAGGATTTATGGAATTAAGTCTGATTTGGTCAAGGTTGCTTGGTGGACCAGTGATGGGATTAATAGGATTACTTATAGAGTTTTGTTTGAAAGTGGACTGATGATGTTTAGAAAAGAGCAGAAACAGAAAGTTTTGGATTTTCTTAAGAATTTTTGTACTAATTCGCATGTTATTCAAAGTTTCGAAAACTTGGATGTTACTTTGATGGACTTGAAGGTCAAAGATGAGAATTTTTTGAATTTAGAACTTTTTGTATCTAATTATCAGATGGATATTAAAGGTGGCTTGTTTGAAAAAATGTTTGAATTCATAAGAAAGGGAAAAAAGTTGGATCTTTATAAATTCATTAGGAGTAAGCAGTTAAAAGGGTAGTTAATTTCCTTGAG
Organism: Stentor roeselii; assembly: GCA_006503475.1. Classification (NCBI taxonomy): domain Eukaryota; phylum Ciliophora; class Heterotrichea; order Heterotrichida; family Stentoridae; genus Stentor; species Stentor roeselii. Next base: position 22,907 of record RSEH01000196.1, on the reverse strand, counting down.
GCTTTAGATGTTTTTAAAGATCTTATTTGTTTTGATTGATTCAAGTTTATTCTTCGAGTACCTTTTCAGGAAATTTGGACAAATCATCTTCAAACGGTAGCCATGCTGTCATCAGAATCCCCCAACTTCCAGATACTTTTGTTGTTTATATAAAAATCATTGCCTTATTTTTATAATAGCAAAGCTTATTTATATGCATCTCTCAACTCTTACGTAAATAAAAATCAAACTACTCTCCCACTTACTCATTCATAATATGGATTAAACTATTCAGATATATGGGAAATATTTAAAATCTCATCATCTTCTTTCTTTATGCCTTTTTCAGGCTCATTACGTGGTGGGATCACATTGGAATTTTTGCAAAATAATCAACTTGATGGATATCACCAAAATCCCATTGCGACGGTAGGTTTATTCTTACAGAGTTTACTTGATTTTAAATTTATTACGAATAAGAAATATTCTTATAGATAATTTTAAATCTATGAAAAGGTTTTAATTCATTATAACAATTGAGTTGTATTTTTAATGAATAGATGATTAAATCTAACAATAATCATCAGAAATCAGAAATTGAAAATTCAAATTTTTCACAAACATATCCTATACATAATTTTAGTTATATTTCTATTCTTATTTATACTAAGAATGCACTTGGTTTTAATTTATTAATTTAAATAAAGCTTTTCACAAAATTGAGTAAGTAAGTTAGGTATTACTTTAGAATTAAATTTTATATTTACTCATCAGTTGATATCTGCAATATAAAAGCTTGATTATTAACCAAAATAATGAAATAACTTGCAGTGAAATACTTTATATATTTGGATTGATTTAACAAAATTTAAATCTAGAAAAATGAAGAAATTATATAATTATTTGAGTCTACATTTTTAAGATATAGCCTACAATTTTTTTACTATAAAAAAATGTAGATATTTTACTAAATCTTTTTAAGTTCCATGGTTTTCAAATATTAAAGTATTTTTGTCAAGTATTTTCTTATAATTAACAAATTATAGAGAATTAAAGATTTTTATTTGGTCTTCGATTAATCAAAGTAAAATCATAAATTTAATTTTATGTTGTCTAATTATCAAGGTTTTCATTAAGATTTTAACCAAAAACTCTTATAATTAAAGCCAAGAGATTTCTTTAACAACTATTTTACTTAACATCCAGGATTAATAAAAATTATAAACTTTTCATAAAAAATATTATGTTTAATATCAAGCAAAAAGCCCTTAAAAATAACGAAAATTCAGTTACTTGTTGTGGTTTTATTAAACATTTAATACTAATTTCTATAAATAAATGAATAATACAATTAATTATATATTTTCAAGTTAATTTTGATTAGATATTGATTCAAAATTTGCGAAAATTAGTGATGTTTGCTAGGGGATACTCTGACTATCTTTTTCACATTTGTTTTTTGTTATGATACTTGAATCTGAAATAATTATGAAAATAGGTTTTTAATATTAAATTTTAATTGGATATAATCATTTGATATTAGTTGCTAAAGAACATCTGATTTTTTGTGATTATCTCTGATAAACCTTTGGCTTAAAGAAATTCTATTTCTGATGAGTTTTGATCGTTTTAATCCGAAGATGGCTAAATTTCAGTAAAAGTAATTTTTAAACAATAAATAATTTATTGAAAGGTTTATATGTTGAGAAAAAATTTTTTGAATATTAGATGAAGGCTGATCTAAATTTTTTTGAATGATTTTAAGACAATTGAGAATAAATATAAAAATTTAAGTTTTTCGATTTACATAATCTTTGCAGTTTAAAGACCATTCTTGTTCAAGGTAACTATTTATGTATTTTATTGAAAAATTTTCTCTGCTGGTACGAATTTGATTTAATATAAGAATATTTCCTTAATCATTTAATTGATCTATTTTATAGATTTCTTGATATTATAAAGTTTATTGTGATAAGCATGTAATTTTTTATGAAGATAATAATTTCTTAATACTAAAACAATAAGTAAAAAAAGAGATTGATAATACCCAGTTTAAATATAGTTCATTTTGTAATTATTCTTCAATAATTTACTACTGAGTAATATAGATACTGAAATGCTAAAGTTTAAATATTAGAATAGCAGGACTTCATTTAAATTTTATTATATAAAATCATCATAATAATATAGCTTACAATATAATTTAAACTGTAGCTTATATTCTTTTTTGTACTACATACATTAAAAGTCCAAGTAATGAAGATTTCTGTTTATATATATAGAATTTATTATTTCACTCAGTCAAATTTTTATTTCATCGATTTTTTCTGATTAATTCGAAAATTCCCTAATATATCAAACAATCATTTCTCATATCCAAATCATTAACTAAACTATCTTAATTTATTGAATTTTTCTATAAGCTTTTTCAGAGTATCATCTGGATGTAATTTTTTCAATGATGTAGGTTGTTTAGAGACAGGATCGACACCATTTTCGCTAATATAACTTTCTATAACACTTTTCTCATACACAAGGCCTGAAGTTCTGCATATCACAGGGTTTACCATAATTTTTTTCGTAAGATTGCAGAGATATTCGACAGGAATTCGATTGTTTACTTCATTCTCAGAAATACCATTGAGTAGTTCTAATGTCGATCGATTTGCATATGTCCTTGTCCATTCTCTCGCTATGGCGTCGTATTTAGCTCTTGAACTTCTGAATAAAGTTGCTACATTGGTATCCACAGAGTCTACATCTTCAGGTTGAATCAAAAGTCCGTAAATACTTTGAAGGAGTTTGAGAATCGTAATTTCTGGCCCGTAGTCACTATTAAGGATTGAAATGCAAATCCTACCAGATGAGTTAATATTCAAGTGAAATATTTGAGTAATAAACCTAATTTCAGGAGCTTTGTATGGATATTCTTCTGGAAAACTTACGTAGATATGGAAGTTACCACCTTCGTATAGTGTGCCTTGTGGACCTGTAATAATTCCATTCCAGAACTGAATATCAGTATCACAAGGATAAATTTGAATATCAGGATGCTGACTTTTATGAATTAAAGCCATCTCTCTATTAATTCTCTTAAATCTCAATGATCCAGTTGTGGTTTGAAATTTCGGTTTAGCTATTTCCATGGTAACTAGAGCTGAAACAATGGTAGATGCTTGAAGTTCAATTTGAGTAGGTTTCTTAAACGGAGGAGGAATTTGAGTAAAATCCTTTAAATCATTTGATTTTAAATCAGTAACTGGAATACTATCGCAAGTTTCCGAAGGAATTCTGAAACTTACAGAAATAAAAGCATCTGATTCAAAAATTTTATAGCCCTGCTCAATGTTATCGCACCAAAACGCAAAGCCTCCAGACAAAAGAGAAACATTTTTTAAACTAATGCATTTTTCTCCAAGATTGATACAATCTAGAATCAAATTACTAGCGACTAAAGTTTTTAACACTAAACTCTCAGAATTAGTTGAAGAATTATCTTCTCCATCACTAAAGCAAATAATTCTAGCTTTTATATTATTGTATTTTTTTTTCAATTCATTTAAGTTATTTATTGCTAGCATAATTGCATCGAAGATTGAAGTATTTCCTTTACTTACAACCTTTTCAAGACTATCACAGAATTTGAAAGCGTTTTCAGTGAAACCTGTTACTTTTTTAACTGAATTGTCGAAAGTGGTTAAGGATATAACCTGAGATAAATTGTAGCCTAATGATCTGTTAATAAATGAGTTCAAGAAATCTTTTGCAACAGAGAGCCTCGATTTTTCTGTATTTAGATAGGTACTTCCCATTGATCCGCTAGTATCAAGTAGAATTGCAATCGCTTCATCTGGGATTCTTGAGAAATTTTCTTCTTGAATCTGATCACTTTTATTATCTTCATTGTTTTTATTTTTTTTGTCATTCTCATTAGTTTTAAAAACTTTAGCCAGTTGATAAGGTTCTATTTCAGTTAATGAACCTGAGAAAACATCTTTCAGATCAATTGCATTTGAGCATATCTTTAATCCTAGATTTACAACAATGTTTTTATCAAGGTTATATGTTAGGGTATGCCTTCTATTTTGTTCTTTTAAGTCTAAATAACTAGTGATTTCAGTTAAATATCTCTTTTTTTTAATTGATTCAAAATCATCTAATTTATTGATAATTGGCCCCTTATTAAGGATTTCAGAAATTTCTATAGAACTATCAAACTTTGTCATCATTATCACCAACTCACTTTTACTTATTCCCTCAGTACGCTTAATCAGCATTTTCATTACTAAATCAACTTTGAGATGATCAATTGAGCCTTTTATCTTGTTGATATTTCCATTGTTTGATTTTAACTCTTCGATCTTAGGCATATCGTATATTTCTGTTTCATTAGTAGTTAAAGGAACAATCACTGGTTCTCTCATTTTTTCAGCATGTGAAATAGACTTTATTTCAAACTTTTCTGCTTCGTGAATTTTAATGCTTTTGATATCTGTAATTTCTAGTAATAATGCAAAAAACTCCAAAGTATACTCAAATAAACGATCATTTGAAATTCTTAGTCTATAGTGATTGTGAAGAAAAGAGAATAAATAATAAATACCATCATTAAAAGATATTAGCTCTGATTCTGATATTGATCTTTTATCTGCACAATGATACAAAGAATAAATAAAAGGATTAAAAGGTACAATATACCGAATACAAGCTATGAATCTATTCGTTTGTTCTCCTCGATTTATATGATATGGTAAACAGATTGCAAAGCCTCTTAATAATCTTAATCCTTGATTAGTTTGAGGAATAATAGTATTGTACTTTTCAAACTCAATATTTATTCCATATTCATATACAGAAAATGCTATCTTTGACCCTTCAGCCAAGTTTTGAATTTGTGATTCTTCAAAATAAATAGACGAACTGGGATATCCAAAACTAAAACCTATCAAATCTTTGATTTGATTTTTTTTATCATGATTCATGTTAATCTTTAATTTCATTGTTTTATTATATTTTTTAAAAGTTGCCAAAATTGAAGTTGTTCGTTCGTAAGTCACTTTTTCTACTAATTTATCAGTAAAAATATTTTTTGTAATGATAACGTACACTTTTTCATCAATGGATAGAACTTCACGAACTTTAATAAACTGAGATGCATAAAAACTTGTAGCAAGTGGTTGACCATCAAGTGAATAAAAAAAGCAAACAAATTGAGATTTTTCCATTCCTCGTTCAGAGATGATGAGGTCGGATAGCTCGTTTAAGTAAGTATTTTGAGGGAAATAAATTTTATATTTTTCTTGTCTTTCCAAGGAATAAATTATATAATCTAAAGTATCATATCCTTCATCAAAAATTGTTGATTGATCAGGTGTTTGTGATTTTTCATCAATTCTAAGTTTAAAATTCATTGGAATACTCATCGATCTTAGGAACATTAAGAATTTATTTTCAACTTCGATATCATTACACATTATACTAAAAATGCAATTCACACCTAAAGAAAATTTTTCAGAAATTTGTATTTTGAGATTTTCATAATTATCAGATTCAAAATTTTTAGTTGTATCCTGATATTCCACAGAGCATTTAAAATTTGAAGCCATATATAATATTTACTAAAGTACAAGAATAAGGTAAATATGGCACATTCAAATAATGTAGACTCATATAATATAGACCTAAAATAATTTTTAGTTGTAGAAGGATAAAAGAGGGATATTGAATTTAATAAACTAAGGGTCAATAATAAGTGAATATATCCGATATTCTGAAATATTTGAATGATCATATTACCTAGAATGATTTCTTAGTTACATTCGAAGACATATCAAAATGAATACTGGAATAAGCATTTCTGATATATATAATCTCAGATCGTATAAAATTTAAATTAGCAGAGGTATTAAGTATAAAATAATAGATGATTCTTGATTCCCTATAAATTTATATATTTGAAAAGTCTGCTGATCTAAAATTATTAACTCTTTAATACAATCTAAAAGTAATAATAGCTTGCAATTATATATTTATATTCCTAAGGGCTTACAATTCTTTAAAATATGATATATTACCTTGATGTTAATTTATTATAAGGTTTTGGTTGCTTTATTCTTTACTTTAGTGCAAGAGACAAAGAATATTTTATTATTTAATTTCTGAGTTTTTACAAAGTTTTTCTACAATGATGTAGATTTTTCATAATATTTCGCTGCTTTGCTTTAAAGATAATTTTGAATTAATTTTATGTCTCTAAAAATTCATTTTCCTAAGTTTTCTATTTCAGATATAAGATTTCTAATATGCTGGGAGACAGACAGAAATTTTATTTAAATTATTGAACTTTGTTATAAAAGTGGTTTGAGGAACATTTTTGGGGATTTCATTGGATTCTCAGCTTTATGCTATGCTAAAATTTTAAAAATAATACATGAAATAGCAATTTGATGTAAAGAAAAGTAATTATAAACAATTTAGAAATTTATTATCACAAAGATTAAATGACAATTTTTCATCTCTTAATTACTACTGCATCAAATACTGCACTGCTGGTGCCATTACTGAAAGAGTCTAATTAAATTGATGAAATAATTGAAAAAATATAGAATCTAATGTTAATGTGATCTTTAAAATAACAAATAACTAATCTTAAATGTTATAGCAGTCTAATCCACTAAAATAAAGTCTTGAAACTGGTATCTAATCCATCTTAGAGCAAGAAAGTAAATGAGTATTTATGAGGAGCCAAATCAATTACAAACTCTAAAGCTTTTGATTATCACAAACATTAGTAAACTCCTTAGAAAGTTTAAAGCAGAATGCATAAAACTCAACCTTAAACAGTCCATAATAAAAAATATCCCTTAACTCTTATTCCAATTTTTAACAGAAATCTTTTGATCCTATTAATAAAACTGTCTTTTACTCATATAAGATTCAAATCCTTCTGGCCCTATCTCTCGTCCAACTTCAGAGTTCTTTGAACCCTAACTAAATTTCAAAATTCATTATATGATAAGAATTGATATAAACACTCCAAGCCCTTACAGACTTAGTAACCACAAAGTGTTCTCTAAATTACTAGTGACAACTCCCAGTAACAAGATAATAGCAAGTGTAATTGCAAAGGCTTTATCATATCAATATCATTAAACTTCGAATACAAAAAACAGGGTCGCAAATATCTTCTTTTACGATGGTCATCAGATCTTTTACATAACCAAAAAATCTCAGCTCAATAAATTTCGTTTGTTTCCTAATCTTTTACTCCCAAAAGCAGTTTAGCTCCTCGATTTTGCCTTTCGATGTACTTGAGTAATTTTTGAATCTTTTATTTGTTTGAACTCTTTGCATTACTGACAACTTCGACTTTCCTTAAAACCCAAAGAACCAAGTTATTTTTCGGTACTGTAGATGAACTAGCCATAAAATCATTATCAAAGAACTTTAGTTAATAACTTTTCAAGACTCTTTTCCAAGATTTTCTCGTTATTTTCTTCGAGGTCAGAGATGATCACATCCTCAACACTTCCAAATGTAACTAAATCATCTCACATGATTTTAGTCCTATTTTAAATGGCTTTAACTTAAAAAAGAGTCAACAGATTTCGAAGATAGGTAAGATACCGATTCTTTAATTATCAGAAGCTGAAATTATATAGTCATTAAAAACTAGGAATTCTTAGATGTGGGACTTGTGGAAAAAGAATTGATGATCTTTTGTCTTCGATTGTATGTTAGACAGAATTATTTTAATTAGATGATGCCTAGATAAGGAATAAGTTGTCGTTGTCAATGAAGTAGATAAGACTGGCCTTGTGTGTTTTTAAAGAATTTAATAGAGTGATTTATGATAGGTGTTACAAATTTTTACCCAGTGATTATAAATTTTTTCGTTTTTTTATACTTTATTGGCAAAATAATTATGAATGAAGTTAAATAAAGACATGTCAACACTTCTTCGTTAATATTATTATTTTTTTTAGCTTATGTTTTCATAGTCGAATAATGTAATGAAGCTATTTGAGAGCTACTTTCAATTACTAAGGTTATTTAAATAGTTGTTAAAATCACTCTTGTTTTGAAATTTAATTAACAAAGATCTTCATCCATTAAGACTTTAAACATTATAATTGTTGATCCTAAGTTATTAGATACCTAATTTCTATCTAGTTAAATTCATAATTAGGAAAAGCACACTTGATCCTTCTAACATATTCACGAATAATCTCTATTTGTCCAGGTCGATCACTGAAGTAAAAAACAGGTCCAACAACTCCTTTCGTATATTCAAGATCCTTAATCAGCTGATAGTCGAGGTTAATTTTTAGAACTCTCATAATTTCTTTCATATTTCCTGCCAGATCATAAACCCAGGTAGCTTTTTTACTTTCTTCTCTAAAGTCTTTTTCCATTTTCACTCCTTCCCGAAGTTCTTCATTATCAATCCCAAGAGTTCCAGTCACCCACCTGATACACAATTCAGATCCCAGCTCAAAACAACCAGAAAAATAACTTTCGTTATTTCCAGCAAAGGCTAGGCCTGGCAACTCTGGGTGAATCAATCCTCTGAACAAAGTCAGTAACACCCTGGGATAGTTAGGGTCATAGTCAGCGATTTCTTTGATTTTTTCACCTAAGAAATCGAAACATGAATGATACCCAGTTGCATCAATTATCAAATCTGCTTCAACAACTTCTCCTGAAGCTAAAACGATTCCATTTTCACAATATTCCACAGCTTCACCACATAAACATTTGATATCACCTGTTTTAATCGCTTGATAGAATTCAGGACATGATACCGGGTAAGGAATATAAGTTGTTTCGATATCTTCATCAGTAATTCTCAAATCTTCATGAAAATCTCCTATATTTCCATGAACAAATAAAAGCATTTTTATCGAAAAAGCATGAGCTGCTAAAGAATAAAACAAAGGATGCGATTTTTCAATAGTAGGAAAGTCATAAATTTTAAACTCTGCAGGAATTTCTCCAGCAAATCTATCATTAATGCAAAACTTCCTTCTATACACCAAAGTTGAGCTTACCCCTTTCCTAGAAGCATAATAAGCAATATCACATCCACTATAATTGCTTCCAATAACAACAACCCTTTTATTTTCAAAAACTTCAGGATTCCTGTAAAGTCCTGCATGTAAAATAGTTCCATTAAACCTTTCTTTATGCTTGATAAGATCATTAGTTTTTGAAAGTTTTCCGATGGCGACAACGACATATCTGAAGACTTTTTCATGAACACCTTCAGAATTTCGATACCAGACACGATAGCCTTCAGTGATTTCCTTTTCTAAGCGAATGACTTCAGTGTTAAAGTTCATGTATTTCAGTAGATCATGCTTGGAAACATAGGAGTTTAAGTAATCTAAATACTGAATTCCTGTTGGGAACGTCGGAGTGCCTTCAGGCCAGAGATGGTCTGAAAATATCATCGTGTAATGACTGGTGTTTAGTTTCAAGGATTCCCATCGGCCGATTCTTGAAGGATCAGCTGCCCAGATACCACCTATTGATGAAGACTTTTCAAATAGCACAGGATTAAGGCCTTTAGAAAGAGAAATCTTAGCTGAAAGAACTCCGACTACGCCACCTCCTATTATGCATATTTCTTCCATCAATAATAATATTGATTAATTCAATCATAAGAGCTGCAGTACAAGATAATAAATTATAGAGCTGATATATATACTTCAAAGACTCGGCAAATTCTCAATTCTAATTTCATGAAAATAATAAAATTATATATCCTCAAAAAGCTAATTAAACCTCAAATCAATCTGAAAAAACAATATAAGTAAATAAAATAAAACTTCCAAGATCTGAAAAGTTTAAAATCACCTAAAAATCAGAGATTTAGAATTTATCAGTATTTTTCAAATCTAATTCATTCTACCTACCTACTCTCCTTATTCAAAAAGAAACTCTGGAAAAGCTTCTTTAATTCTTCTCACAAATTCAATCGCTATCTCTTTCTGTCCAGGTCTATCTGGGAAGAAGAAAACAGGAGCAAATAATCCTTTACTAAATCCAAGTTCATTAGCAAGATCAAAGCCCACCTGTATTTTAAGTATTCTAAAAATTTCTTTCTGAAAGCCGATAGTATTATATACCCATAAAGCTGTCAAACTTTCTTCTCTGAATTCTTTTTCCTGTCTGGCACCTTCCCAAAGTTCGTCTGAGCAAATATCAAGAGTTCCAGTGATCCATCTAAGACACACTTCTGAACTCAATTCGAAAAGGCCATTGTTTCCTGAAAAAGCTAAACCTGGCAGTCCTGGATGCAAGGTACTTCGATAGAGGGCAATGGAAAGTCGGGGATACTTAGGGTCGTAGTTTAGGATTTCTTTTATTTTATCTCCTAAAAAGTCAAACGATGTAGAGTAACCAGTTGCCTCAACAACCACATCAGCTTCAATAACCTCTCCATTCGACAAGACAATCCCAGCTTCGCAATATTGATTGGCTTCGCCCCTCACACACTTGATTGCATTACTTTTAATCGATTCATAGAACTCAGGACAAGAAACAGGAAACGCGATGTAACTATTATCGATTTCTTCTTCAGTGATCCGAAGGTCTTCATTTAACTCTCCAGGGTTTCCAAACATCGTGATCAGACCTCGAATCGCATTCGAGTGACTTGCAATAGAAAAAAAAAGCGAAGGGTTTTCTTTTAAACCATTAAAGCCGAATGCATGAAACTCGCTTGGAACTCCAGCTTTTATCTTGGTATTGATGCAGAACTTCTTTCGATGAACTTGAGTTACACTCTTTGCGAATTTAGTGGCTTCATAAGATATATCGCATCCACTGTAACCACTACCGATTACAACCACTTTTTTTCCTTCAAAAAGTTGTGGATTTCTGTAATGTCCTGAATGAATAGCGATTCCTTGGAATTTTTCTTTGTTTTTTAAGAAGTTTTTTACCTTTGAAAACTGTCCTATTGCTACTACTACGTATTTGAAGGTTCTTTGAAATACGCCAAGAGGAGTCTGATAAGAAACTTGATACCCTCCATTTTCATCTTGTTCTAATCTAGTAACTAAAGTGTTGAATTGGAAGTACTGAAGAAGTTCATGCTTGTTGATAAACGAGTAAAGATAGTCAAGATATTGTTTTCCATTTGGAAACAAAGGACTCCCTACTGGCCAGAGATGATCTGAAAGAGTCATAATGTAATGGCTCAGATTAGTCTCCATAGACTCCCAACGACCGATGCTGGAAGGATCAGCAGTCCATAAGCCTCCAAAAGTAGATAATTTTTCAAAGATAACTGGGGTCAGACCTTTAGATATCGATGTTTTTGCCGAGATTATCCCTGATACACCTCCTCCAATGATGCATATTTCTTCCATATTTAGATTATTTTATATAAGATTTTTTGTGTTTATTTAGAATGGCGATAATTGTTCATTTCTTGATTTACTGAATATCTTATAATAAATTTGATAAAAATATTAGTAGAAAGTAACCTCTTGAATTAAATTATGCATTTAATTGAAAGAATGAATTGATATTGAATGAGGCTTTGGAGTTTCAACCATTCGGAAAGACCTGGATTCATCGACTTAATGAATAATATTCCTAATGTAACATCATTCATTTTACGATTTTAAGTTAAGAAAAATGAATCATTAAGCAATTGAAAATTTAGTTTCATGGCTTGAATATGTTAATGAACAAATAAAAAAATATTTAATGATTCTGAAAATTTATTTTATAACTTGATATTAACCTATATCAATATTTAACATAAATTAATATCATTACTTCAATTTCAATTTGGTCCTTTCTAACTTTTGAAATAAAATCTGGATATAAATCGAGTATCATGTGTATAATAAAAGCCTTTCTATTTTAATCGTGTCGAAGATGGTTATTAGATAATTTATCATCTATATCTAGTTCAGGTATAGTAAAATTGTTGTTAATTTTCTAATTGATGATTTAATAATATGAAAGACCTAAATTACTAAGACCTATTAAAGTAAAATGCCTCGAGAAAGCAAGCTAATCTGAAAGCTTTCAAGATTGAATTGATAAAGATCAGACTTAGTGATGACTCCAGTTTCATAATTAAACTTTCCCGTCAAAAAGTAAATCGAGTTATTTTTCAACAAATAAGGTCCAATCAAAATCGAGTTGAGCGAATCAGGAAGAGCAGTTCCTAAGCTATTCCATCCATCCAAATACAGGTAAGCATTAACACCTTCAATAAGTATAGCATTTTTGCCATTGCCAAGCAAGACTTTATACTCAGTTCCAATTTTCATACTTTCACTAAACTGATTTTTGAAAGGGCTGTAATCCAAGACCTTAGAAGAAAACTTTCCAGCGACAAAAATTCTATCAACAACTGAAACACTGGAGGTGTACCCTATGCAACTCGGCAGTTTTGAGATATCGATCCAGATTTGCTCGGCCAAGCTAAACTTTTCACAGGAGTCGACCTGGATGTTCTTTTCATCATATCCTCCAAAAACATAGACTTCACCATTGAAAAACGCTCCGTTGGACATGTCTGACTTGCCTTTTCCTCTTCCTACTGAAATGATTGATCTTTTCTGAGGGTCTATCAGGAAGGTCTCTTCGTTCATCAGGTATTTCAGAGGCTTTTTGTTTTGAAGTCGGTTCACTCCGCCGTAAATCAAAATCTGCCCGAAAGGAAGCAACGCGAAACCGTATTCGTAAGGAAATTCAGGACCTGAAAGAGACACTTCATGAACTTTTAAAGTGCTTATTTCGATGCATTTCACTAGGTTGGATCTTGCTATTGGAACTGAAATTATGTCTGGAAGGTTATTTCTCATTGACCACCGGGCTGAGAGGGTTGATGATGTCGACTGTTTTAGTTTTTCGGAATCATTTAAGGACTGAAGGGTGTTCAGCAGGTCTGAGGTGGAAAGTGGGGACTTGGTTTCCAGTTTTTGGTTGTTGAGGATTGTTATAAGCGATATATCAATTTTAGACTGGTTGAGAAGACATATTCTTGGATTTGGCCCAATAGATGCAATCACCTCAACCAAAGACTTTTTCATCTGGTTGAGCTCCTTTTCAAAATTTTCATAAGTTTTTTTGATCTTTTTTATCATTCTTGTCACAATTTTTAATGTTTTTTTTCTTGATTTTTCGAGACCTCTGATAGCCTTTCCGCATTCTTTTAAAATTTTTGATTTTTCTTTACTGTCTATCTTATAGTAAAGATCTTGAGAAGGATGAGTGCTATCATGGCAGTGACTTTGACAACTCAGAACTGGTGGATTAGAGCATTGGCAAAAATATAGCGCTTCTCTTGGACATTTGGAACATATTTTTTGCATTTATATTGAAAAGATAGGGATAATTATGAATATGGAAACAGAATATAAATGCACTCGAAATATATGTTAAGGAGGTTTTATCATTCTTTCTAGCCGTTCATTAACCAATTTTAATAAATATATTGTTTATCAAACAATTTCCTTGTTAAATAATGATAAATTTTCTATTTTAAATAAATATTCAGATTAGATTATTTGATAATCATTAATAAGATAGAAAAAGTCATTATTATATTGAATATGAAGCATTTATCCCTAAACTTAGTAATATCAAAGGATTTAAAACAACTAGCCCTTATCAAAAATTTCAAGATTCCAAAGAAAATTTCTCAAAAGCTTGAGAAGCTAATATTTGAGTTTATTCTCATTCTAAAATAGTTCAAGGAAAACCCTGAGTACCGACTTTTGACTTGTTTGACAAACTCTTATATCCGCTCTTTTTTTCCTTGCCTATCCCTACAAAAAGAATGGCTGACGAAGGTCCTTTGGTATATTGAATCTCTTTAAGGCATGCATAATCCACCTGATTGCCCGAAAGCGCCATCATTCCCTTTGCCGGACATAAAAATCATAATCCACATCGAGCTCATGAGTTTATTTAAAATCTTTCTTCAAGTCATATACCTTCCAGAGTTCCTTTGAGCCTTTTCAATAAGACCTTGATCCATCTGAGTGCAATTAGACAGTGATTTCAGCATGCGCAACCAAAACTGAAAAACTTCTCAACAAATCAACTCTATTTAGTTTATGATGAGAAGACTCTATAAAAGAAAACAGGTAGTTTCTTGGCTTCTGTCATTTTAACAATATTTTTGTTCTCATCACTCAAATAACTGTCACTGGATAGTACCCAGTTGCTGATACAATGAAATCCGCTTTTATTTCCTGTCCTAAGTCAAGAAGGAGCCCTTACTAAGTAAATTATTCGGTTTCCTCGAATGCAGATAATTAAGCTGTTTTAAATGCCTTGTATATCTGTCGCATGAGGCTGGAAAACTGATAAATTTTAACTGGATTTCTTCTTCTGATAATACCCAGCTCGAGTCCATTCCTCGGGATTTTAGTTGCAAAGATAATTAGCAGCTCTATTAAAATGAATATTTAGCTAAAGGTATTCAAAACTTATGATAAAGCTATATTAATGGTAAATATTATATTGCTTGTTTGATTAGATTTTTATTACAATAGCCATAAAAAATATATAATGATAGAAGAAAATATTCTAAATTCTTAAGATTTATATTCCCTTAGATGAGTAATGAATTCAAGGTTCGATCTATTTTCTTTTTCTAGATGATAAGCATAAACCTTTAGTTCATTCATTTCCTTACTGAGTTCTTCATTTTCAACTTGAATTTCTTCTAAATAACTATCCTTTAAACAGAGTTGCTCCTGCATCTCATCATATTCTTCTTTTAAAATTCTCATCTCTCGTTCAATCTCTTCAATTAAAACCTTGGATTTATCATTTTCTAATTCAAGATTTTTATTTCTTAACTGAAATTCTTTGCAAAAGTATTCGCTTTCATCTAATTTTATTTCAGCCTGCTTTAAATTTTCAGACAATATTTTAGGGTCTTGAGAAATTAACCATGAATCTTCATCAGACTCAGAAAATTCTCGAATTTGTCCAAAAATTCTAAAATTTTCCTCTTTCTTCAAAGAATGAGTTACAATTTTTTTGAATTTCCGGAAAATTCCTTTAATCACCGATTCAAAGTCTTGAATTTCTTTAGTATTAGTTTCTTGAGGATCAGATTGAATGATTTTCAGCATTGCTTGAAATATTTTTTGAACTTTTTGTTTAAAATTTTCGAATTTAGAGTGCTCCTTATTCATTGAAGACTGATCGGCTGGCCTAGATGGGCTTTTGGCAGGACTAGAGCAATTCATTTCGTCGATTATATTTTTTTCATGAGGGGCTTGAATATCTTGATTCTCTTTTGGGATTGTGGGCTTCATAGCAGACTTTTGATTGATTAGAAAATTAATTGGTCTTGATTTATGTGGTTTTATTTTTATATCTGGTTTTTTTTTTTTTGCTCTGTCATGAGAGTCTAAAATTGCTGTGACAGTCGAATCCATCTCAGGTTTTTCTTGAAAGGCGTTTTGAGATTCTAGTAATTCTTTATTTTTAAGTTTTTCCTGTAAATAATAAATTTCTGACAATAGTTCATCGTTTTTTTTGCAAAGAGAATTTTCTATTTCAATTTTAATTTTATCTTCATTATCTATGGAATTTTTTAATGCTTTTTTTAATTTTTTTAGTTTTTCATTATTCAATTGATCCTTTTTCTTATAATCTTCAATAATGATGCGACACTGAATTATTTCGTTCTTCTTTAATTTTAGTTTTTCTAAAAGATCTTCGTAAGTAAAGTGACTTGGATCTTTTTGAGGCCGTTCTTTATCTTCATATCTTTCAATTTTTTGATCAATTAATTTTGGCTTTTTATTATATTGTGTGCTGGGGAAATTAACATCTAGTTTATTGTCTTTATTGAAAAGTTTTTCTTCTGAAGGCTGCTTGATGTTTGAGTTTAATAAAGTATATTTCTGGCTGAGTTTATTTTTTGAACTTTTTGATACTTTACTATCGAGCTTTTTCTTGATATTTTCGTTGTTTGTTAAAAAATTCTGAATTATTTCACTGATTTGACTCTTGAGTTTGTTTAATAAGCATTCAAATTGACCAAAAAAATCACTATTTAATATATTTTTATCCTTGTCAGATAAAAGTGCGAATTCAGAGGCTTCGGGATCAGAACGAGATGAGAGAAGGTTTAGGTCTACACTTGAATATTGATGCTCATTGTTTACTTTGAATTGTCTTAAATTTCCTGGTCTCATTTCTTTAACACTTGATAGAAATTGATTAAATTCTTCGTTTAAATTTAAATCTAGATTTTTTTTTAGGTTTCTTTGAAGCTTTAGAATTTTATTATCATTTATATTCTGATGTTCAGCTGATTTCACCACATTAAGAGGCTTTCCAAAAATTGTTTGTTTTTGAAAAAATTCATCATAGGTGGTAGTTCTTGTCGAGCCCCGTTTCTTTTTAAGTTGACCTGGATCCTCTTGTAAATTCTTTGTGACTGAAATACAAGGGTTAACTAAATTAGGGCCTTTTAACTCTTCGTAGTTTTCATGTTCTGATTTCTCTTTTTCATTAAAATATTCGCGTTGAGAAAGTGGAGCGTGAGGAAATTTATCAGTTGTGTCAAAGTTTAAAGGAAGAGGTTGATTATTTTTCTTCTTTGAACTTCCGATATTCTCACGAACCTTAAATTGTCTAGATGAGGCCTCTCTAGATTTCTGTAACATGATAAATTTTATAGATTAAACATGTTCATCATAAAATTCATTATTTGATATAGATTCAAGAATATCGGAAACTAAAACTACTATTCTCTATGTAATTAGTATTTTTTTCGCTTTTAATTCATTTGCTGATTTGTTTTTCTTGGATTCTATGATTATAAAATCTGAACTGATTTAGTTTTTTAAATTTAATTTTTGTGAGTTCTGAGAAATAAATTCTTTTGATGATGAATTATAAGTTGTTTCAATTATATTCCTTTATTAAATTTTCGTTAACTTTCTTTTCTATTTAAACTAATTAAATTTTCTTCATCTCAGTGGAGAAGAGTTGAGTTTGTAAATTTTCTTTTCAAGATGAAAAGAAGATGCCTTGAGATTACTTAATTTATCTATTATGTCTATATTTTCGGTTTATAAATCTTCAATGAAGCTAGAATACAATAAAACCTTCTATTGCAGTTTATCGAACTTTTTTTCAACTCTTCAAGTAATATATTCATTTTTAGTTCTTGCTTTTTCATATAATTTATTATCTCTTTCTCTCATTAGATTTCAATCTTCAATCAATTGTTGTTGATTAAGACTGATGATTGATCTCCTGAAAATCTGTTTGACGATGAGGTAGGTATTTTATTAGAGAAAAATAATTACCAATTTATATAAAGATGTTTATAATCCTGAGTTTTAGGATTTTTTGCCGAAATATTTATGCTCAGTCAGAAGAGATACTTTAATAGAATTAAAATAGTAATCTAGTATTGTTTGTTAGAATAATTAATAATTTGTATTCCTTACAATTTATAATCACAATTCTAATTTCTTATGAATGAATAAGAATCAATACTATTACTAATCAAATATATCAATCAAACTATAATTTGTATACCTCAGGGACAAGTTAAATAGAGAATTACTTAGGTTGCAGCTAATATTCTTGAAATAAGATTGAAAAAACAGAAGTTATGCAGCCCTGATGAGACAGACTTTTCAAGCTGAAAAAGCAATCGCAAATCAGAATATATAAATCTTCATTTAACCTGTGATTAATTTGAAATTTAACGTCCTATCACAGTTTTACAATTTTTTTTCAAAAAGAAGGTAGCTCAAATACCTGCTATCCGACCGGCGATTCAGATTAAGACAATCCAGTGAACTATTCAATGAGAGGTCTTTACATAGTACCTAACAAGTTAAGTTTTTTGAAGCAAAAGTGGCTATTTTCTTTTGTAAGACATCTCTGAAAATGTTTGATTTAGATAGGGTGCAGATAAGACTTAGAATATTGACGAGTTATTTAATTTAAGTAGATCTTCAGGAAATGGATATATTTAGCTGGCACTTATTCTGGAGTTTCAGCTTATTAAATTGGGGAACAAAGACTTTTGTTAGATCTTTAAAATCTCTTTTACATTCTAATGTAACGAAAAACGTATTTTCTTTTTATTGTAATTCGAATCCTTTTTATATTGAAATTATCCTCAAGGGAGTTTTTTCAAGAGATTTACAGCTACTACTGAGATTGAAAAGAGAATTTACGAGAAATTTCGGTATTTTTTCATAAGTTTAAGTCAAGAGTCAAATTATTTACTCACTTTTCTTCATTTTGAGAATACTTTTTATAACAGTTTGCTTTTTGCACCAGTTCCTTCTGAATTTAGACTAAGTTTATCAGGACTTATCTCAAATTCGATAAATTATACAAAGATGTCCTTTTATTTATCTAGTTTTCGTTTCGAATCGAAATTAATAAAATTTCTTCATATTTCTAATGAATCAATTACATTCTCAACATTAACACTTGTTTAATACCCGATTTTTCCAGGAGTCTCAGTCAATCCAGAGATTTCTAGTTGAACTTTTCACATGAATCGACCTGGCAGTTGTTTTCATCGTAGCCACCGAAGACAAAGACCTTGCCATTGAAAAGGCTCCGCTGGACATATCTGCCTTGAACTTTTCCCTTCCAAGCGAATTGATCGACTTTTCGTGGGGTTGACGAGGAAAGTAAGATCATTCATTAGATACTTTATTGGTTTTGATTTGTTACTCGGACCCTCCGTAGATTAGGATTTGATTCTGAGTAAGACTGGCGAAACCGTATTGGTAGGGAAATTCCCTGTCAACTACACTTCATGGACTTTCAGGGAATCAATGTCGATGCATTTTACTAGGTTTAAACGCGATTGGAATTGATATTATGTTTGGTGGCTTCGCATTGACCATCAGGATGATAGGCTTTTGGATTGTGAATCTTTTGGATGTTCAAGATTTTTAATTCATGAACTCAGATGTGAGGATGAGCAGGGTGGCATGTTGGTTGGCCTTTCTAGTTTTACGTTATTGATTATTTTTTTAGATTTGCGGGGATTTCGAGCTTTTAACTGTTTAGGAGATTTATTAGTGATAAGTCGATTTTGTTTTGACTTAATAAACATATTCGAGAGGTTTTGATAATTTTATTCTGTCTGATTTACTTTAGATTGTAGAGCATATGATGACTAAATCTTTATGAGAAAGAACACTGATTGAATTTCAGTAAGTTTGGACGGTAAAATCTTTAAATTTTATGATATAGTTGTTTTTATTTAAGACTCTTGGACACTTGATCTTTCATATATTTCCAAAATTAGAGGGAAGACTTATTTGAAGAAAAAGAGATTTGATTCAATATATGATAATTAATCAGTAGCTTTAGGCTTTTAGATTGTTGAAAAAGTAAAATTGACGAAAATAATTGTTTTTTGTTACTGTATTGAAATTAGAATTCAATCAGAAAGTTTAATTCCTTCAAGAACATCGCATCATATCTAAAACATGATTGTTTCAAGTGATCTAAACTTAAAAAAATTAAACTTTGTCAACCAATTTAAATATCAAAGGAAATAATCTTTAGTGTCTACAATTTATATATATAGCAAATATGTATAGCAATCGTAAAAAGTATCAAAATTCGATTATTCTATCATATTTCGCTTCAAGAGTCTCATTTTCTTGAAATCTAATACTTCTTTACTACTGCCAGATTTCTTTTACTAAGTTTTGTAATGTTTTTTACTTAGGATCTATAGAAATATAAAAATTTTGTGACGATGTCTTTGAAATAGTTTAAATAAAATAAATGGTTATAAAATGGAATGCCAAGAAGAGGATTGTCAGATCAAAGAAATTTCTGGAAGATGCAATACATGTCAAGAAAACAATTATCTATGTGCAGATCATCTTTTCAAGCATCTGAAATTAAAGCACAAAATTGTTCAACTAGATGAAGAAGAAATAGATGCTTTGTTTGAGATGAAGATAAATAAAGAGAAAGCTATTGATAGATCTATAATCATGAAAAAGATATATAAAATAAAATCAGATATTATTACCAGTTCAAATCATATCATTCAAACCATTAAAAAACAAGTTAAGGCAGTATTAGATTTGATTCAAAATGAAGTTAATCTATATAAGAAATCAAAAAATCAACGTTTTTTTGAGTATCTAATACCCAAACTAAACATGAAAAAATATGAAAAGATCATTAAACTGTCACAAAGCATCTTTAAAGTAGATGATCATTTTGATAATTCAGAAAAAGGAGTTATACGAAATAATTTGGTTAATATTTATCATTATTCAGAAAATGGAGATAAAGCAACTCAAATGGTTGAGATTAATGGAAAATTAACTGAAGCGAAAAAAAAGAATATTATTTATATGACAAATCAGGATTTTGTCGAAGTATCTATTTGGAAAGCTCAAGTTGTCGAAACAGGGAAGATTATTGCTATCAAAGAATGCTACTCACCGGATCCAGAAAGACTGAAAGGTTATGTTGAAGAGGTCAATATCTTGAGAGTACTTTCTGGAGTTTCTAAGAATTTTTTACAGTTTTTTGGAGCTAAACGTGAAAAAACAAGTAAAGGTGGTAATTTTGGGTATATTTATACAATTCAAATGGAGTTTGTAGAGAATAGCTTAAAGAATGATAAGCTTACAAGAGATGCCAAAAACAGACCTTATAACGACTTTGAAATATTATCGATATATAAACAATTAATCATCGCTTTCAATACAATGAGGGAAAAAAACATTCTTCACTGCGATATCAAGCCTAGCAACATCATGATAACTGATGATTTCGTTATAAAAATCATAGACTTCAACACTGCGAAAGTTGGGATCGATGAAAGAACTCAACAAATCGGGGCTCTGGGAACCAAAGACTTTATGAGTCCTGAGATGAGATTCGGTTTTGACTGGAATATTCCTGCATCATTAAAAGAAGATAAATCTGACGTTTTTAGTCTCGGATTGACAATTTTGAGTCTAGTGACTAAACGACAACTCGCTGATTTAAATATTGAAAACAATAGAAAATTACTAATCGATATCATCAATTCAATACGGTATGAATGGCTAAAACCAATTTTACACGAAATGCTTGAGTTTGATTATAGGAGGAGATCTGGACTCAAAGACCTAATTAAAACAAGTTTAGTATTTGCTTGCTTTCATTCATCGAGATTCTTGGCTTTTTTGTCTGAATTCTCGTTGCTTATTTCCAACGATTAGTTGACTAATTCGAAGCTAGAAGAACAGGCCCATATTTCTTGTAATAACTTCCTTATAAATCCAATCGGTTTATAAAAGTTTGTGAGTTTTCCTTACGAAAGCTACTTTGCAAGAATAAAATATTGAATAAATGAGTCCCATTACATAGATTATATTTTGCTGAACTATAAATTACGAAAGAAGATAAGCATAAGCTCAAACCATGTTAACCTAATAAAAAACTTTAATTATAATTTCGAGCTCACCAGAAATTACTTTAATTTTAATCTGTTTTAGTTCAGACTGATTAATTATTTGTTATAATCATGCTAACAGCACAACACATCAGAAGACTTTTACAAAAACTGCTAAGTTATGTAAAGCTACTTGAAAATCTTTTTCTAATAAAACTTTTACGATGTTGATGGCTCAGAACTAGTTTCCTTACTATTCAAATCGTGTACTTTATATCTTTAGAAGGTACTATCACAAAAATCTGATAATTGATGCCTGAAAATCTTTATTTTCATTAAATATTCATCCTTTCACGACTTTTTCATTCTTTTCAAACTTGTAAAAATTTCTTCTGAAAAGAAGAAGGCTCTTTATTTTTCTCAAAAGCCCATTAAAAAAATCCAATAAAATTCAATTTTCAAGTGGCTTGTAAATATTTTAGAAATAATTAACCATTATTTGGTAGCACTAAGTTTTCTCACAAAAACTACCTTTTTTTTCTGAATTTTGGTAGAAAGTTTTGAATATGTGCCCAGTTCTCTATCGGCATTGTGAATCGGACAGGCTTGTGAAAAAACTTATCTTAACCAAATAATAGTAAATTTAGATCTAAGACACATTTATAACTCAATTGAAATGTGAATTTTTAAATAGGTTTTCAGAAAGACTCAAGATCCTCCTAATTTTCCTGCTGATATTTATTTAAAAGTTTGAAAGCATGAAAGCATGAAAAAGTCTAAAAGGTCAATTTAAAGAAAAGAAGTTTTTATGTTAGCATAATTACCTCAAAATACTTAGAGTATTGTTTGTATCAGCATTATGTCGAGATCATGCACAACTCTTCTCTTAATGAAAAACATGAAATCAATGGACTTATAAAAGTACCTGATATACTTATTTTAAATACTCTAAAATCTATCCTCTGCCTCTTTATAAAGACCGTTATCTTGATGCTCATCCTCAACGTTTTGCGATTCTCTCTTTGAGTTTTTTCTTCAATTCTTGCAGATCATCTAAATCTTCGACCTCTTCTTGCATCTTCCTGTTTAGATCTCGCAGCTGTTCGATATTGACCAGGTCTTCCATATTGTTCTTCTTCTTCAGATCTTCGATATCGGCCCTCTCTTGCAAATCGTCTTCCTTCCTCAAGTCTTTCAGGTCTTCGAAATAAGACAACTCTTTGAGATGATCTTCCAGAGTCAATTCTTCTTCTTGTGAAAACCCACCAAGTTTAGCGAAATTCTTGAATCTTCACTCTAGACCGTTCAATCAATCTCTGTAAATTAGATTGGTTTAGCCTTTCCTATTCCAAAGGTTCTCAAATTGACTCTTGGTTTGGAAAAGGAACGATTTCACTTCAGCTATTTAGTAAATATGATCAATATATTCATAATTATGAGGAAATATCTTGTATTATTGTTCTTTTTGAATTATTTGATTATTAGGTTTCCAGATATGATAAATTTTTTTGATTGGGTTCTAAAAATCATA
>RSEH01000195.1:0-90843 GCA_006503475.1 Stentor roeselii | reverse complement strand
TGGAAGAAGAACCTTTTGAAGCCAAATTAACTGCCCCGACTCAAGTTGACTGGAGGACCAAAGGAGTCGTCACCCCTATCAAAGACCAAGGCCAATGTGGAAGCTGCTGGGCTTTCTCTGCCACTGGAGCAATTGAAAGTGCTTGGATCCTTGCTGGACACACTATGGTCACTTTGAGTGAACAACAACTTGTAGACTGTTCCAGGAAATATGGAAATGTTGGATGTGGAGGAGGATTCTACCGACAAGCTTTTAGCTATGTTATTGCAAATAAAGGAATAACATCTGAAAGTAATTATCCTTACACTGCGAAGAATGGAGTTTGTAATACGTCCAAAGCTTCACAGGTAAGCGCAAGCATCAGTTCCAAATATGACGTGCCCGCGAATAACCCGACAGCTCTTCAAAGTGCAGTCGCTCAACAACCCACTTCGGTGTCTGTAGAAGCTGATCAAGCTGCTTGGCAGAATTACAGAAGCGGAACAATCACTTCAGGATGTGGAACTAACTTGGATCATGATGTGTTGGCTGTTGGATATGATACTACTGGGTCTACTCCTTTCTGGATTATTAAGAACTCTTGGGGAACGAGCTGGGGAATGTCTGGATACCTTCAAATTGCGATTACTACTGGAAATGGAGTTTGTGGTGTGAACATGACACCGGGATATCCTATTGTTTAAGGTTAGTTAAGTTATTTAGGTTTTCTAGGCAGTTGGTTTAATTACCACCATAAAAGTCGAGATGACCTGAAATCAACTTCTCGTCTTTTTGAGTAATAAGAA
Source organism: Stentor roeselii (assembly GCA_006503475.1). Taxonomy (NCBI): domain Eukaryota; phylum Ciliophora; class Heterotrichea; order Heterotrichida; family Stentoridae; genus Stentor; species Stentor roeselii. The sequence goes on along the minus strand of RSEH01000195.1, from coordinate 90,058 downwards.
TTGAATGCGAAGGATGTTCTCATTGAATAATGTCTTAAGTCTTTTTTATCGCTGCTTATTAGAATTCTATCTTTACGAAGTGAAAGGTTTCTGGTTTTACTAAGATGATGAGTATTCTTAAAACTGAAGTCAACATCCAAAATTTCACTAGTAATTTCTTCCATTATTTGAAAATAATATGAAAACCCTAATCCTCCATCTATGAAATCATTAAAATAATACCGACCTGTTCAGAAGTTTTCTGGAACATGCAGAGTCAAGATCATTATCATCAAGATCTTCATCTTCCACTTCGATATTTTCAGCCAAAAGCACGAATCTTTTAATGCTTTTAACAAGTTCCTTGCTTTCATGAATGACGTCATCTCGAAAGACATTCATCGCGCTTCCCTTGCAAGTAATTCTCATAAGCACCTTGAATCTTTCAACGTCATCGAATAATTTGCAACTTCCTGCCGTGGCACAAGTTTTATTTTCTGAAGGGTAAAAACTTTCATCTTGTTTCTCTGAAAATTCTTGCTCAATGCAATAAGATGAGCTCAGTCCAAAGTTGCTTATGTCTGAAAAGGCCACTTTTGAGTAAGAATCGAATGACTCGATGGTTACTTCTGATTGAACTTTAAACACTTTTCGTCTGTGAATCAGTTCAAAATTGCAGAGTTTTGATTCGGATTTCATTGATTTAATTTTTAAGTCCCATTTCTGACGGTCTGATGGATTCGTGATCAGGTCCAACAAAGTCGACTTATCCGAAGTGATACTCAAATTGATATCCAGATCAAGTTGATTCACATTCGACCTAAACGATATTCTAAACTTATCATTAGAATACAATACAGACCACAAAGCATCGACAGAAGCAGAAGTTTTAATCTTCGGAGTAAGTACAGTATTACTCCAGTTCAGGAAAATTGACAAGGCCTGCTGATTTTGGTTCAGCTAAATAAAACTTACAACTTCAAGCAAGTCGATCATAGGATTCCCACTTTTCAGTTCTTTCAACAAAGCAAGAGCAAGACTTCGACCACATCGATCATTGACCAAGACTTCATCTAAATTCATTATCTTCAAATCATTAACAGGCATTTCACAAAATTCATGTAAAATAGCAGCACTTGCTGAAAAATACTCTCGACTCATCATTTTTAACAGTAAGTCAAGCACGATTCCTGAAAAAATCTCTTTATTGCAAAGAGGAAGTAAAGATTTCAGAAGCTTTTTGATACTTTCGCTGTTGACTTTTCTTCGACGCGCCAAAAATTTCATTGAGAAGATTTTTAAAATGCTGAGCTTTTGGTTTGAGTCGTTTTCGAGAAGGTTGATGAATTCTCGTGTGTATAAATCGTCTGGGTGAAGGTCTTCATCGGCTTTTGAAAGGATTTGAGTGCTGATGTTTAGGAACTTGCAGAGCTTTTTGTTGAACTTTGGACATTTGGATAGGGATTGAAGCCAGGTTTGAAGTTTTTGTTTCCGGTCTTCGATGATGGATTTTGATGGGTTTAGATATTTTTTTGGGAATTCTATTGGTGGGAGTCCGTATTTGAGGATATATGGGGCTAAGAATTCAGAAAATTCTAGCAGTTCTGAATACCTCTTGTGACAGAAAAAACTATCCGTAAAGTCAATAACTGTCTTTATCTGATAAACCTTTGTAGAAGTTACTGTAAAGGATCGACTGAAAAAACCTTTTGAACGTGATTCAGTATTTAAGATCGAAATACTCAAACGACGTTCCATGCTTGAAAATATCAAGAATAATGATATAGAAGTATGGAAGTAGGAAGATTAAAGCTAAGATGATGACAGTGTATTGATGTGTGGATAGAAATTATTTTCATTTTTAAATTTATCGTAATATCTTTTTCGAGATCGGATCTGATATAATAATATTTTTTAGGATTTTGAATAGGAAGAGTAGCTAAAAGCTTACAAATTCAATTTTTGTTATTTATCTTACCTAAAATATTTAAAATTAGGGTGTTTATTCTTTTGAAACGTTTAATCAGGAACTTTAGAAAATGTATGATACTGATTATTTACCAGTGACTGGATTATCAACAGTGATTATCTCAATAAAAACTATTTCAAATTCTTCAAATCTATATTATATAGCATTCTCCTCTACCAGACAATCCAAAATAACCAAAAAATCCTAAAAATTTCTCTCAAAGTAAAAATTCCTGAAACTTATCAAAAGCCTATATTCAAATATGAAAAAATGCCAAAACCGGACAATATAAATAAAATATCGATATAGATACTTATAAAAATGGAAATTAGCAGCCCAACTCTGAACATATCCAACCTTTTCTCATTAGATCCTCCCGAAAAGCTTTACTTCGAGGCAAGTAAAATCGATTCTCCAGCAATAATAAAAATAAAAAACACTTCTGACAGCGATGTTGCCTTCAAGGTAAAATCCAACGCTCCAAAATTTTACCTGGTATCTCCAAGTCGCGGAGTCGTGAAAATAGGTCAAGTGCAGCATTTAAAAGTGAATCTGAGAGGACAGAAGATTGAAGAAAATCACAGTTTTATGATTTTAGGTCAAAAAGTTGATGAAAACTCGAATTTAGATAAAATTTGGCAGGGCCCGAAAAACTTTCAGAAATCGAAGCTGAGAGTTTGCCTGAATACTTTTAATGAAAATAACTCTTTGGAGACTTTGAATGAAGAAAACTCCAGACTTGAAGAATCACTCAGTGAAGTTATTGAGGAGCTGAAAACTTGTAGAATTAAAACTTTAAAGCATAATTGCGAGCATGATCGGGAATTTTCTTACCTGCATGGCATTCTTACTTTCGCTAGTGGAGTATTTTTTGGTTTGGTCTTTCCGGTATTCTTCAATTAAGTATTTAAATAATGAGATTTATTGATTTACTTCGTTTTAGGGTTGGATTTAGAGCAGGGGTTAAGATGTTTGAGATTGAGGTTGAGACTTTCATGATGGTTTGAATTTTCATTCAGTATGTTAAAACTGTAATCAAAGTGATGTCTTTATGAAGAATGGATAATCTTTCTTACTCAATTCATAACATTTTGCATACAAAATCCTTCATATTAGCCTCTTCTTGAACTTTATCAAGATAGGTTCCAAAAACAATACTCCATAGGCTAAGTTCGTAGTTCATCCGCGAAGAACATACTATAATACAAGACCTCATTAACCTCTTCGATGCTAGAATACTCTTGAAGGTCTACTAAAATTATTTCAAGTTAAATAGTCACTTTTGGATAGATATTAAAAAAATTTTTTTAACCTTATATAGCTTTGTAATACAGAAAAAATAAATCTAAATCTTTATTAAAACTTAAATGCCAATTTAAATTTAGATGTGCACTTCTAAGAGGAAACAATTCTAGCTACTAGAATTGCTATTTCAATGAAATTTTTGTTGTATATGTAATTTTAAATCTGATTCCAGTGGATTGCACTGAATTCGACTAAAGAAGTGCCGTGATACATTTTTACGAAAACATAGTAGGTATTTGATTATTATTTATTTTGAATTGACTGCTTTCAATATACTCAAACTTATTTGGTGTTTCTAATTCATTGTGAACTACATAAAGTAGTTATTATCTTGTTGCATTTTATAAGAATTCATTAGTAACTGGGCTCACACCGAATGAAGGACTACCAATTCAATCCATATTTCTATCATATATCACAATTTCTTAAATTTTTAGTCATTCGCTCTTTAATCAAGATATTCACTCCAAACATTAGTGTTTTAGATTTATCAAAATCAATGAAAATTATCATCCTTGTTAGGCCTAAATAATGCCAGCCTGTGGTCATGTGATATAATTTTAATTCGAATTTTAATATATGAGATCTTTTATTACTCTTTAGTTCTATAAGATTCAAGTTTGGCCTAATAGCAGGTGCGTTATTATTCAATTGAAGTGATTTGGGCTAGACTCAAATCTCAATAAACGGTTTTGAGGAGTTCCCTTCAGTTTATAATTTTTTCATTTGACATCAAATCAGTAAACGCTTCAATCCAGTTTTCAAAATTTCCGAGTAGTCTTCAGATAAAGAGCAGGTCAACCAGCAGTTCTAATTAAACAAGTAATAATTTCATTGACTTATGATCTTAAAACAAAAACTCAACTACAACTTTTTCCACGTTTTTCAGTTTTCGAGTCACTAAAATCACACATCATATTAATAAACAAAGAATCTTTAACTATACAAGAAACCCTTACAAAATGTAGCTCAATAAGATCTTTAGAAAATCTTCGACGCTTGTATTAAAGTAAGAAAGATTTGAGAAAAAAATTTTGCAAAGGCATCGGAAATTAATCAAATGCTTGAAAATTCATGATATAAAGTACTCAGCTACCCAGAAGTTGTCAAAGAAAGAAAAGAGCTGAAAATGTTTATACAGAATTTCGTTGAAAAAAATGATAAAAAGTCGATAAGACGTGGTCAGCTTTTGAATATCGATAAGAATCTACTTTAGTAATATTTATGAATAAGAAGAGGCCGAATAGATAAAATTATTATACCTAGAATCTTCATTTTCTCTACACCTGGTGAATTTTTTCTAATAAAAATGTTGATTGAGAAATCCGAAAACAAGAAAAAAAATTTAGCGAAGGTTCTGATTAGTTCTCTTTTACTCGTAGGTGTAATCTACGTCTGTTCATCATCTTCTTCTCACTCTCCAATGGTTTCACTCATTGAAGCCGAAGAGAGTGAATTCAAAGACTACATTTTCATGTTTTCTAAGTCTTACTCTCAATCAGACTACCAAACTCGTTTTAACGTCTTCAGAGACAACATGGCCTTCATCCGCATTCAGAACTCCAAGCCTTCAACAATCGTCTTAGGTATGACTCCTTTCACCGACTTGACCCCAGCTGAGTTCAAATCAATGTACCTGTCACCTAAGCCGATTCCTAAAACCTTGGAAGAAGAACCTTTTGAAGCCAAATTAACTGCCCCGACTCAAGTTGACTGGAGGACCAAAGGAGTCGTCACCCCTGTCAAAGACCAAGGCCAATGTGGAAGCTGTTGGGCTTTCTCTGCCACTGGAGGTATTGAAAGTGCATGGATCCTTGCTGGACACACTATGGTTACTTTGAGTGAACAACAACTTATGGACTGTTCCAGGAAATATGCAAATTTCGGATGTGGAGGAGGTGACTATCGACGAGCTTATAGCTATGTTATTGCGAACAAAGGAATCACATCTGAAAGTAATTATCCTTACACTGCGAAGAATGGAGTTTGTAATACATCCAAAGCTTCACAGTTCAGCGCAAGTATCAGTGCCAAATATGACGTGCCCGCAAATAACCCGACAGCTCTTCAAAGCGCAGTCGCTCAACAACCCACTTCGGTGTCGGTAGAAGCTGATCAAGCTGCTTGGCAGAATTACATAAGCGGAACTATCACTTCAGGATGTGGAACTAACTTGGATCATGATGTGTTGGCTGTTGGATATGATACTACTGGGTCTACTCCTTTCTGGATTATTAAGAACTCTTGGGGAACGAGCTGGGGAATGTCTGGATACCTTCAGATTGCGATTACTACTGGAAATGGAGTTTGTGGTGTGAACATGACACCGGGATATCCTATTGTTTAAGGTTAGTTAAGTTTTTAGGTTTACTATTTGGTTGTTATATTCTAGTATTATAGTGTTAATTACCTGAAATCAAAGATAGATTGCAAGTTTAGTGTTTGAATACTCTATCGAGTTAAGTATATTATTAATAAACACCTTTTCTAAGATGTTTTTAGCCTATTGAGCAAGACTGCTTTAATAAGCTCATCTCTTTGCCAGTTTTTTTTTCATTCTTTTCTATACTTTATAGAATTTACTATGGCTTGTTTTAAGTAATACCTGATAGTATGTATCTGAGCATGGATAAACAAATTATTTATTGATTAAAAAATCATCTATGTTGATCGAAATCCTCTCAATATTAAAAATATCCTTTAAATGGAGAAATCCTAGAATCCAGAATCAAAAAGAATTTGACAAAAACCACTTACTTCTCTTTCATATCCGCGTTAATGAAAAACCCTATATCAAGACATGACTTAAGATAGATAAAAGAGTAAGTTGGATATAAACAAATTTAAAGTTTATGATGTTTAATTTAGACTTTATAAAATGTCTGATCTGATTTATTTACTTTATTGTATCTTGTGTACTTTGATCATTGCACCTGCATTCAGTGATTTGAAGATATTTGGAAGGCTTCAAAGTTTAGTTCATATCATTTTATGTGCTGGGTTTCTTCATTTTTATTACCAACTTCTAGGATTGTTTTTTCTCACCAGTCAAGAAGAAAAAATTATTTATCTTATGAATTTGGTAAAGTTTTACATTAATTCTGAAATATCCCGCATTCTCTCTACTTTTTTATTGTTAGTAGCGACAATAGAAGCAAGATATATCAGGTTTCAGTCTCAATTCAGGGACTTGCTTTATATGCAAGCTATAATATTTCTTAATAGACTTCCTGAAAACCAATACTCAAAAGTGTTTTATTGTTCATTTGAGTTACTTTTAATAAGATTTGTTTACAAAAATAAAAGAATTACTAAAAGTGAATTGAAAGTTTTACTATTTTTAATTGGTTCTTACTTCTTATCAGTTTTTTTATTTGATGATATAAATTTTGAAAGTATCATACTTGAATTTTTTTCATTTTACTGCGTTTATCCATTGATTTTTTATTATATTATTCTTTTTAGTTTTTTTGCTCATGAAAATTCACAGTGTTTGATAAATCAACATGTTGTTCATTCAAATTCAGATTTTGGTCTTAGAAAAAAAATTAGTTATTTAAACTATCATTGTTTTGGAAGAAACATCGATTACAACCACTTTTATTTTATTTTTATCAGCTTCTTGATACCTTTTGTTAGTTATTGTGTTGGAATTGTAATATTCGATCAGTTTTACTGGCTTGTTAAAATTTTCACTATTCAAGGATTCGCTCATCCTATTGGGTACTTGCTAATCATGCGAAATGATTCGATTTCATTGAAGTTGATTTATTTGAACCAGATTTCTTTGACTTTAGGAATATTCCTTATTTATCAGATCTTCGATTTTTTTACTAACAAATTAGTAATCTAATTTAATAGTTATAAACTTAATATCACCTCTTCAAAACCGTATAAAAATACTTAGAAAATTAAAGATCTGAAAAATTTGAAAGTAATCGTTTATATTCTAAATAAATCTGATAATAATCATGATCTAAATGTACCTCAGTAAAAATATAAATTTATTTAAATCTTTATATTGTTTGGCTATAATCAAACGAAAAAAATTAGCTTTGCAGAAATTCAACATTAACCAATAAAATGAAATAATGATTAAAATAAAACTCTAAATTATCTTCATTTAATAGAAAAATCTTATCCGGAATTTGACTTTTACTACTTGAGAATCGATAACTTGGAAGATTTTCTTTCAAAGATTATTGAAATGTGAATATGGAAATGTTAATGCTACTTTTGAAGATTCTTTAAAAAATAAAGACAAGATTTCGTCACCGAATTAAGTAAATCACAAATTTTTACTAATTAATCCTTATTCAAATGAGAAAACAAGGGATTTAATGATTATTTAGATTATTTTATTGATCAAATAAAGAGATTAAAAGTTTTGTTTGTAATTACATCGCAGAGTAGGTTTTCATGGTTTTATTATATTAGTTGGTTTAAATACTTTTTTTTCCTGAATCACTATTTTGTTCAATAGAGTATGAAGCTTATGATACAGAAAATATAAAAGTTTCACAATAAATAATATCCTTAATCTGCTTCTTTCAAACAAATATCCATAAACTTAAACATTCAGATTCATGAATGTAAAAATTATCTACTTCGAAACATTTTTCACCTAATTTCATTCACAGTTTGCATTAAAAAAATATTACCAATAAATTTCTCATCTCTTTCATCAATCCATTCAAATAATCAACCCATCCAAAGATCCATCCTCCTAAAAATCCTTAAAATCCTAAATTTTTAAAAAAATCACCTAAAAATAATCTAATATAACTCCTTATCAATCCTAACCCCGATAAAAATGGCATCAACTTCCATAATAGACCAAAAAATCTCTACAATAATAGACATCTGCAAAGGTGTAATTTGCCGTCTCGGTATCCAAAACTACAGAATCCAGCCAAGTACTCAAAAATGCAGAATCTTATTTTCAATCACAAACATGGGTCAAAGCATGGACGGTCGATGGTCAACATTTCCAGTTCTAATCGACGTTGACGCATTTCTGATAAAAGTTTACATAATCTTCACATTTGACAACAAGACCTTTACATTTTCCGACCCTCAGCTGAAAAGAACATTGATCGAGTACATAACAATGGTGAACACTTTCCTGAGACTAGGTCTTTTCAAGTTGACATCTTCTAAATCCTACGCGCGATTTGAGAATGTTTTAGCTTTTAACTGTTTTCCTTCTAATTACTGGAGACAAATTTGCAGTCACACAATTCTTAACACCCTGGCTTCTTATAAGGCTTTTGGCTTTGGGCTTGTGAAAATAGTCGACCAGTCCGAAAGAATTGAAATGAAAGACCTGGGAAATCTTTTGGAAATCTGCAGTTCTCGATTTTCTGAAACTTCTTCAAACTCAAATCGAGGAGTTGTCAATGTGAAGAGAAAACCTGTTCAAGAAAATGCGATTCCTGTGAATTGTGAGACTTTTGCGAAGATTTCTCTTTGCCAGCATTTTTTTGATTTGGAAAATGTGAGCCTTGCAGATGAGCGAATGTTTTACGATAATACTAAACTGATGAGTATCGAGTTGGCAATAGAAAAAGCTTATAACTTTTCAGGAGAGTTTTTCACAAGACTTCTGAGGACCTTTATGGAGATGTATGATAAAAAAATCTTGTTTTCCAAACTTGCCCTGGGCCTTATCAAGGTGTTAACCACTGGAAACAACGTATACGACTTAAAACTCGGTTTCAAAAACATCGAAAACGCGATGAACGCTCAAAGCAACAGCAGGTCAGAATACGAATTAATGCTTCTTCGTCAAATAACCTCCTTAAACCTCTCCCTTTACTCAATCAAAGCACATCCTGAGCGAAACCTATTTTTTGACAGTATTTCTTTATCAGGGTTCCAAGATAAACATCTAGACAACCCTAAAGCCTTACTGGGAACTGGCGGTTTCGGCACAATCTTCAAAAATCATCTTCATTCCAAGCCAGTCGCAATAAAATTCCCATCTTTCCGCAAAGAAGACCAAGGCTCAAGCATCGACCGAATCCGTCAAGAGTTTCTGATAACGAAGTACCTGCGACACCCGAGTATTATTAAAGTCTATGGAACAGTCAAGTACCAAGATACTTTAGGAATCGTTTTTGAGTACTGTGAAGGAGGGACTTTGAACGAGCTGATAAAAAACAAAGAAACAAGTTTAAGTGAAAAAGTTAAAATTTTAGAAAAAATTGCTGGAACACTTTGTTATGTTCATTCGAAAGGATATGTGCATTTAGATGTTAAGCCTCATAATGTTTTTTTTCAAGGAGGGCAACCGATTTTAGCTGATTTCGGACTGGCTTGTGATATTTTTCAAGATAGAAGCAAGGAGATGAAACTGGGATGTACTATTTTTTATAGTCCTCCTGAACAGATCAGGGGGTCTTCTCCGAAGACCTCTTCTGATGTCTGGGCATTTGGAATGACCATGTATCAACTTTTAACTGGATTACATCCTTTTGAACATGTCGCTGACTACAGAACAATGCAGAAAAACATGTTTTATCATCTTCTTAATGACCAAGGGGTCAGACCTCGAATCACTCCAGAGATGCAACTTAATGTTGAATGTCAAATCATGCAAAAATGCTGGAATATCGACCCTTTGCAAAGACCTTCTATGCTCGAACTTCATGAAATTTTAAAAACAAGAATTTTTTAAGTTAGTAAAAAGTGCCGATAAAAGTTTTATTTGATGATAAAAATTCTAAGTTTTTTCTCGCTTTTTCAATTGAATCGTCAAGACTTTCAACTATTTTTTTCACATCTGAAAAAGAAATTCCAGTTCCTTTAGACTTGATTAAAGAGAACTTGGAACTACTTAAAAAAATAGTAAAAAGACAATCACTTAAATTTTCTTCTTCTTTATTCGGATCTCTAACAAAGTGCTTGAAAACTTCAGAGTAAGTAAAAGGAAACAAGAAGTCATTCGTGCCATTGACGATCTGATAACAAATCGCAACAGCTTCCAACAAATTTCCATCATCAGCAAGAACAGAGACTAAAATTTTCCCTTGAGGCATTCCAAGAAAGCCAAGACCTTCGAACCCTTCAACCCCAGTGCCTTGAAGAAGACTACAAACGACACTCGTGTTGCCAAGTCTGACCATGCACGAGTTTTGAGCCTCGTTTAAAGTGATGGCGCATTTTCTTGATTCGTAAACTTCACGAGTGTCAGGCCTGACCCCTTCTTTCAAATGCGCCTCGTAAAAGTCTTTAGGACTGATTTGCTTAAGAAGTTCAGGGTCCATTATTTTTATTTAACATTAGCAAAGAGTCCTCTGGGGTCTTTTTAAGGATTAGAAGGACTTGCTTTAGTTTTTCTTTTTCTATCATGGTCTTCATCGCGATGTCGAGGCACTTGATGACTTCCTCGTGCTTTTCTTGTTTCATTAGATCTATTCTTGCGCTGTTGTTTAGTTGCTTCTCTAGGATCTGCTCTCGTCGGTATTTGCTGAGTGAATATTACAGCATTCGCTTTTTTCTTTCGGCGTTGAATGAAATTTCTTCGTCTTTTAGACGTTTGAACTCGTGTTTTAACTCGAGTTTGCGTGTCCAGTTGAAGGCTTTTTGCTCTTGGATCTTTGAGTAGATCTCAGAACGAGCTTCGATTGCCCGAGCTTTCTTTTTAAGATGTTTTTCATACTCCTGAAGCCGTAAATTCGCTTTTTCTCTCTTTTGTTGAGTAGATTGTTTCAGTCTTTCAAGTGTTTCCAGACGTTGTTCTTGAATTTCTTTTCTTTTTCGCTCAGCTTCTTTATGCTTTGTAACCATTCTAAAAAAAGTATCTTCGTTTTCTAGTTTTGCTCCTTGTTTCATTGCTTTGCAAGTGTTTTCAGCCTTTTGGGAAAGGTCTGAAGCAATTTTTCTCTTGTTCTCAATGTGCTGCTGATAAACTAGCTGAGACTTTTTCATTTTTTCATTGTATTTTTCCAGGAATCTTTGGATTTCGTCATTGCTTTTGCTGCTTTCTGCAGATAAACTCTGCCTTGAACTGAGTTTTTTGCTGGTCGAGAGCCTAGGAGTGATATTAGAGAGATTTCTTTTGCTTCTCCATCTATTTCTTTCGTTTTTCTTTAACAGACTGAGATTTTCTTGTTGTTTTTCTTTGTATTCCTGATTTTTTACAAATTTGTTTAAATTTTCGTTTCTTAGTTTTACACGGAGACTCTCTCCTTCATCTAGTTTCTTTTTCAAAGCTTGAAGACCTGTGAAGGACTCTTGAAGATTTTTCAAAGTTTGTTCAATTTTTTCTTGATGTTTCTCTTTTATTCTCGAAAGACGGTCAACAGGGTCTGGAGTTGCAGAAGTCTTATGAGTTGGTTTATTACCAAGAACTGATTTCTTATTTTTTGAAGACTTTACTTGAATCTCCCTTAAAATAGTTTCTTTGATGTGATTTTTAATTAGTTTCACCAGGTCCTCTTGTTTTTTTACATGATAAGAATACCGAAGTCGTTGTATATGTTCTGGAGTATCTTTTTTCACAAAATCATCAAAAGTTCTCATCATCAGGTCATCTTCTTGAATTCCAAGAAGTCTCAACGACTGCTGAACACGATTATTTTCAATATCAATAGCAAAAGACATGAAAAATCGATATTTTATAAGATGATGTCTAAAATAACTGTTTTTTCAGGAAAAAGAATTATTTCAGAAGAAAAGAAAAAAAAATCAGAAGTTCTAAAATCTTAAATTTTCAATTTTTTTCATGATTGCTGATATTTTGAATGTTTTGGTCAAGTTTGGTTAATAAAAATTATGGGGAACTGCCTGGCCTATGATAAGAGCAAAGACTATTCTATTAACCTTGCTTATGAAACTCCTTCAAAACCTGATGATACTGAAATGCCTGACTTCGAAGCAGAAAAGCCGAAACTTGATCTTTTAATGCTTCCTCTGAGGCACAATAACCAAGAAGAGCCTTTAGTTGAAATAGTTGAAATCAACCACTTTAAACGTCCAATGCTCAGAAGAGCCTTAACAACTCTTTACACCCAGCCTGAAGTCCAGGCATTCAGTCCAAAAAGTAACACCCAGAGTCGCAGGTTCTCTAAAAACGACTTCATCCACCCAGCCCACTTGAAAAAAACCTCGTTTTTATTCAAAGCTAAAGAAAAGCTAAAAAAGTGCAGAACCAGTCATTTGTCATACGGAGTTAATGACCACCGAGATGACTGCAACACTGAAGAATCCACGGATGGTCTTCACATAACCTCTCATCCAGAAAGTACAAGTAAGCTGGACTTTTACATATCCAGTCCAAAAGGCGATGATGAGCCAGAGTTGAATTAAGCATAAGAATTAATTAATGACAATCTGAGGTCATAATGAAATAAAATTTTCATTTTTCTAATCACAGATTTCATCATTCGTCTAGCATAGTCCTTTCTCTATTCTTAGACTTATAAATGTTTCAAGTCTTGTCTCGAAGGTATAGACTTGTACTTGTTCGTCATGGGGAGTCTCAGTGGAACTTGGAAAATCGCTTCACGGGATGGACTGATGTTCCTCTCACGGCTAAAGGGGAACTTGAGGCTCGCACTGGTGGAAAGATGCTCTTATCGAATAACTTTAAATTCGATCAGGTTTATACCTCAGTGCTTAAACGAGCTATCAACACTATGAACTTAATTTTAGCTGAAATGTCGCAGGAATATCTTCCTGTCTTCAAACATTGGAGACTTAATGAACGGCATTATGGGGCATTGCAAGGATTGAATAAAGCGGAGACTGCTGCACTTCATGGAGAAGAAAAAGTTAAGATTTGGAGAAGGTCTTTTGATATTCCTCCTCCTCCTTTAGAAGAATCTGATCCGAGACACCCTAAGACTGACAGAAGATACGAACATCTAGCCCATGATGTCCTTCCAAAAACAGAATGTCTTAAAGACTGCATCGAAAGAGTTCTTCCCTTCTGGTACGACCACATCGCAGCAGACATCCTAAAAGGTAAAGAAGTTCTAGTAGTGGCTCACGGTAACTCTCTCCGAGGTCTAGTCAAGCATTTAGACAATATCAGCGACAAAGACATAATCTCTCTAAACATTCCAACAGGAGTTCCTCTTGTCTACGAACTCGACTCAAAACTGAAGCCAATCAGTCAAAAGTATCTAATATCAGACGAAGAACTCAAAGCCAAAATGGAAGCCGTAGCCAATCAAGGAAAGGCGAAATCATCTTAAGTAATCCTTTAGTCTAATCTTAATAATACGAAATCTTTATAATTACCAGACATGTCCAAAAACCGCAGACAAGCTCCTAGTCGGAAGTTTGAGGATGATGCAAAACAACAGTATGAACGATGCATGGTCGACTCGCCTGAAATGATTGAATATAAACAAAAAAGTGACTTGAGTGTTGATGAAATCGCTGAACTTAAGTGTAAACCTTTCGCTTGTCGCATACAGATGTGTATGAGTCTTCCTCGAGGGGACTCTGGAATTCATAGAGATGTTATGACTGGAGATATTTATCGATTTGATGATCCTTGTACTAGTGCGCATAGTGATTTTATGAATTGTGTTGAGAGAGAAAAAGCTGCTTATTTGAGTTCTCTCGGAAATTATAGCAGTTAGATAAAGGGTTTTTTGAGAAATTTGAGATTTTGATTGAACTAGTGAATGTTTCCAGCTTCATCCCAACATTTTCATGTTTAAATTTTTCTCCTTCAGTTAATAATTCATTATGGAAAAAGTGTCAAAATCAAAAAATCAGATCCTCCAAAAGGGTTACCTCGCGGCTATCCAAAAGCTTTCCCAAGAGTTATCAAAAAAATCAGGAAAAGTAAAAAACTCTCAACAGACACCAGTAAAAACCTCTAAAGTAAGCATAGGTACATCAATGCTTTCAAGTAGCAAAGGCCATTCAATGAAGAAAAAAGCATCAATCAACGACCTGAAACTCGAATGTGCTAAATCAAAGAAAAAGATAACATTAAAGCCGAAAAGAAACCACAGCCTCGAAGGCAAATACGAAGACGAAACTCACGAAAAGAAGCCAAAAAGAAACAATTCTTTAGTTGACATAAAATCAGAAGAAGAAGACTGGGACCCAATGAAGATTCCTTACACCCCAGCAGTTGTCGTGCGACTTTTCAGCAGGCGACTTTCTTATTTTGAGCAGACTGAAATTCTTTCATTTCGAGCCATTTTCTACATTGCCTCTGGAGTGAAGAAACTTGAAGCGAACCCGAAGGAGGTTAATAATGGTTTTGATGATGAGAGAAATGATTATATTTTGATTAAAAACGATCATGTTTATTATCGTTATGAAATTCTGGAAATATTGGGCAGAGGGTCTTATGGGCAGGTGATCAAGGCTTATGACCATAAGGAAAAAAAACTGATTGCTATTAAAATCATTAGAAATCTTTCTTGCATTATTCATCAGGCGAAAATTGAGATACAGATTTTGTATAAACTTATTCAAGGTGATGAAGCAAGTGATAATGTCATCAATATTTTGGATCATTTTATATTTCGTAATCATATTTGTCTTACGTTTGACTTACTGTCGATGAACTTATATCAGTTCCATAAATCGAAAAACTTGATGCCTCTGCCTTTAGCAACTTTGAAAAGCTTTACAGAACAGATACTGAAAGGGATTGAGTTTTACCATAGTCTTAGTATTTTGCATTGTGATTTGAAACCTGAGAATATTATGCTTAATGATGACCAGACCAAGGTAAAAATTATTGATTTCGGATCTGGTTGTTTCTTCAATAAAAGAGTTTTCACCTATATTCAAAGCAGGTTTTACAGAGCTCCAGAAGTCATTTTAGAAGTCGGGTATGATAATAAAATCGACATGTGGAGTCTTGGATGTGTCCTGGCTGAAATGATGATGGGCAGACCACTCTTTGCTGGACGTGATGAAATAGAGCAGATTATTTGTATAATTGAAGTACTTGGCTTACCACCTAGTTATATGCTAGAAAGGTCAAACAAAAGAGGAGTTGTTTTGGATGGTTTAAGGAAGAACAACTCAACTAAGAGCAAGATTCCTGGCAGTAAACCTTTGAAATATTTGATCACTGCTGATCATGTCTTTATGGATTTGCTTGCAAGTAAGATTTAATTAGAATGTCTTGTTTGGGACCCGCGTTTTAGAATTTCTGCTGAAGATGCTTTGCAACATGAGTGGTTTTTGAAAGGAATGACTCATACTAGTAGTTTACCGATTTTGAAATTAGAAAAAGTTAGTAGTATGAAAAATCTCCATGTTGAACAAACTCCTAAAAGACATAGCAAGTATGATGAAACTCCAAAAAGGTCGAAATTTGATGATACTCCCAAAAAAAATATCAAAAAATCGTTTCTGTGTTAAGGTCTAATCAATATTAAAGATTTAGTGTCTAAACTAAGTACTTACTTTCTTTAAATCCTCTTCAATAAAACAAACACGCCAGGAATCTTTAAACTTGTTATCAAGTCTCCTCTCAAAAGTAACATGCTGAGCCAACTCCCCACAAGTAAATTTCAAAGTCAAATGCAAAAAATTAACTTTAGGCGAGTTCAAATCAGAATCCGCAGAAACTCTAGCATGAACTATATTTCCAGTTTCAAACTGTTTAAAAACACTGAAAGGTAAAGGTTTGTTATATTTAATAGAGCTCCTGACCATATCAACCAAAGGAGGAGTCATAAACTTCATGAGTTCTCCTCTTTTTCGTCCCTTGATAAGTTGATAGACTTCTCCATAAACATCTTCAGCGATTTTCGGGAATTCCTTCGGCAAAAAATCAGGAAAATACCCTTTGGCCTGAGAAAGATAAAACTTGGTATAAACCGAATGAATCATTCTAGGAACTACTCCAAGTCCAGGCCGATAAGGATACAAGATCTGATTGGCATATTCAGTCAAAGGGACTTGAACAACATCTTTCATCATGACCCTTGAAGCCCTCATTATAAGATTAACTATTAACTAACTATTCTCCAAAGTTTGCCTTGATGATGTTGTTGATACCTTCCACCCATCTTTCAGGGTTTCCAATCATTTCTCTGAAAAAATAACTGCGCTGAGGGTTGTTTATGACGAAATCGTTGCCGTGTTTCAGCTCGGCGACTAGGTCTTTGCTCAGCGCGATTTCTCGGACTTTCTGTAGGTTGTTTGCGTCGGTGTAGTAAATTCTTGGCTCGCTTGAGACTATCAGGTACCTTTTTTTGTAGAACCATCCGCATTTTTTCTTGATTACGCCTGATACGAGGATCATTGGCTCTGGTTTTAAGTTTTTTTTGGATTCTTCTTGTTTTGGATCTTTTTCAATACCTGACATGTTTAATAGCTTGACTTCTATGTCGTCGTCATCGGATTCAGAACCTTCACTTCCGGGTCTTGGCTTCTCTGGCCAGTTTTCCCACGGGACTGGAAGATTGAATATATCGGAATGGCTGATGCTGGATATGAATGGATGTTCTCTTAGAGCGTCTAAGTCGTTATCGCTGCCGATAGGTCCACACCCAAGCCTTAAATCCGGATCCTGAACAAGTAACTTTTCAATAAAATCCTTTCCCTGCAAGTCAATATCCTGTGGAAACTCAATCTGTCCAAGTCTAATTTTTTCAAAAATAAGATACTGACTCATTCCTTGAAACGGGGGTCTTCCAACAAGCATCTGATAAACAACGCATCCAAGAGCCCAAAGGTCGACTCCGATTCCAGCTTCTTGATCACTAAGAACTTCGGGCGAAACATACCTGTATTGAAATCACTCTGCAGTTCCGACAAAAGTATGAGCGCGGTCACGAGCGCCCTGAACGTTGAGGTCTTTTGCAGTTCCAAAGTCACTAAGTTTCAAATGGTAACTTTCACTCATCAGCAAGTTTTCAGGCTTTAAGTCGCGATGAACGACTGCCTTTTTAAACATCAAATCAAGGATGTTTACCAGTTCTGCTGTGTAAAAACGAACTAAAACAACTGGCATGTTGCTGGAAAAACTGCTGATAAGTGAAAGGAAGTCACCATTTGGACAGTACTCGAGGACAAAGTAAAGGTTGTCTATGTCTTGGAAGGTGTAAAATAAACGGACTGTACCTGGATGGTCCTTTAAACGAGCTAAGATATTTTTCTCGACAAGTGCTTGGGATGTCTTGCCTTCCTAGGTTTTAATTACTCTTTGAAGGTGCTTTTTGTCTACTATTTTTATTGCGAATATCTCGCCTGTGTCTTTTTTTGTTGCTTTTGCTACTCGACCGTATGCTCCTCGGCCTAAGATACCCATAAATGAAAAATCAGCAGCGCTTAATTTTTTCGCTTCGACCATTTATTTAAAGTGAAATTAGTCTTTAGGTTAGGATTTTTATCTTGTAATAAATTTGAGTTTTTAAGGATTTTTGGAATTTAGAAGGGTTTTAGTTAAAGATGTTTGGAGTTTAGAGGATTTTAAGTGATAAGTGATTTTGAATGCTGCAGATAAAAGATCATAATTGA
The DNA here is from genome assembly GCA_006503475.1 of Stentor roeselii. NCBI lineage: Eukaryota > Ciliophora > Heterotrichea > Heterotrichida > Stentoridae > Stentor > Stentor roeselii. The sequence goes on along the minus strand of RSEH01000195.1, from coordinate 72,351 downwards.
TATAAGAAAAAGTATAAATTTTCATAAAGAATTCTATTTTTTCTATTTAGGATAACGTCAGTACTCAATTTTAATTACTTTTCATTGATTATCTGATATTTTAAGGATAACATCAATACTCAATTTTAATTAATTTTCATCAATTATCTGATATTTATTGAATTTAAGATACAAAATAAATTATTCCTAACTCAAAATTGTTACAAATTACTTAACTCTTCTTCAAAGGTCTGCAAATTGACTACTCTCGGAATAAACCTATCTCTTACCTCATTAATCACCATCCTTTCAAACTGGTCATAAAGCAAAACCCTTTCATCATAGTTCGGAGTCCTTTTAGACCCCTGGTCACATAAAAACTTCTGAAACCTTGCTTGAAAATACGAAACAAGCATCTGTGAATGATTACTTTTAACAGGAGTTAAAGTCCTAGAAGACTGTTTCAAAAGTTCTTTGCTTATTTCCACAGCTTCATCAAGTTGAATCAATTTCGAGCTGGTCTTAGTCGAGATGCCAGGAGGTTCAATATTTTCTTGAGAACCTGACTTAATAAGTGAAATTTTCGACATGTTCTGTCTTGAAGAATAGAAAAAATCAATACAAGCCTTAACAAAATCATAAAAAATCAGAACCCCAGAAGTCCGATCAACTAAAAGCAGTTCATTTTTCGAGACATTTTTTAAAATTTCATCAGCAAAACCCACAAAACCTTCACTAATAACCTGATTTTCAACAAACTCATTAAATTTTCTGCAAAGTTGAATCATTCTTCCAGGTGTCTGTAAATATTTCTGCATGATTTCAATAACTTTCACATTTTGCATTTTTTTCAGAGGAATTTTCTCGATTTCTTTATCGGCCTGGTTGAAAAGGATGATAAAAGCGTTGAACAAGAGGACAAGTCCATCATGATTGCAGATGATTCTTCTAAGAGTCTAATTAAACATTACATTGATGACTTTCAAGTTGACTTTATCAGTAAAGCTTCTCAAAACCTGCTCTTCTTTTTTCGAGTTGTTCAGAAATTTCATAGCTTCAGAAGCTTTTCGAAGAAGAACTGAATATTCAAGGTCTTCTTCTTGAAGGTAGTTTAAAAGTGAAGTCATTGCCAAATAAAACTCGATAGGAAACCCTGGACTTTTAGTGAATTGCTCTGTAAGTGACCGGCCAATCAACAAACTTCTTTCAATCAAGTCAGTTGAAAGGCGGCCTTGAGAATTCTGAACTTCTGTCAAAAACTCAAGAAAAATACGATCGGTTTGATTTGAAGGAGACTCGCTTCTTACTCGCGAAGGCCTTCCAGGAGTGACTGACCTGAAAGTCGGGGAAGAATCTCTGAGTTTATTGAAAGTCGCCATGAGAAAATGCGTTATTAACAAGATAAACATAACTATTATTTTTTCTTGTTTTTATCTGCAAGTTTCTTTTCAGCTAAAGCTCTGGCTTCTTCTTCTTCCATTTGTCTGAACTTGATTTCTTTTCTCATCCTGACAATGTTTTCCTTGGCCTGGTCGATGAAACTGCCGGGAATTTCAAGAGCTGCTGATTTTTTTAGTATTCCTTCTAAGGCCTCGACTGCTTTGACCAGTGCTGGAAGTTCTTCGGCCCATTCAGGAATTGGAATTTTTGAACCTTTTTTCTTTTTCGCTTCTTCAGCTGGATTTGGTTTCTTTTTAGGATCAGGAGGTGCGAAGTCAGGGTATTCTCTAAGTGGATAGTCTAGAAATTTCCTTAAAATATTGTGAGATTCAATGATTTCTTTCATTTTTTCAGTAAGTGCTCTTCCTTTGTGGATGTAAGTCGAACTCACGTCATTTTCTTCACAGATCCTTGCGAGTTCATCGATTTTTTTCACCATTTCAGGAGTTCCATCAGCGATTCCAGTGATATCAAGTTGATACCTCAAGTTTCTCTCAGCCATAAGTCTTTCAGTCTCTTTATGAATCTTATCAACCATCTTCTGTTCAAGTTTAATTCCATTTTCAACCGCATTTTCCTGCATATTTTTCAATAAATAAATACTTTTCTGAATAGTTTTATAATTCTCCACAAACTGCAAAGTTCCAATAAAATTATTGATCTCAATTTCCATTTTCATTCTTTGAGCTTCTTTCTTAGCCTTGACAAGAATTTTTATATCAACGTTGATGTTTTCATCACGGACCTTGTCAATCAAAGTTGTCAGTTTCACGAAAGAATTTGAGTCAATCGCTTCTTGAAGCTGGTACTCGGCCTGGTCCACTAAAGTCTGACAGTCAGTGCATCTCAAAACAGGTTTTTCTTCTTCAACTGAGTCGTCAGCGATGAAGACCCAACTAAGAATTTTGCAGTTGGAGCAAAAGTACTTTTTACAGACTTGGCAAAGATGCTTTGTGTTGCGAATGTCGAAGACTGATGAACATCTTTTGCATTTCTTTGCATCGATCGCGTCTTGAAGCACGTCTTTTATTTCTGGGTCGGCTGTCATTTGGATTGGAAGATGGCTTCTGTTGTTTTTGTGACTTGAGTGAACGCCGAGGGCGAGAAAAGTTTCTAAAATGTCTTTTCGGCTTCCTGCTACTGCGTGGTGCACGCAGTTGTTACCGTATTTGTCGATCTCGTTTGGGTTGAACCCTTGCTTGATCAACGCCCACACCACGTGCAAGTGACCGTTAAATGAAGACCAATGGAGAGGAGTGTGGTGAGCTGATGGCTTGTCGGAGTTTTCCATGAGGATCTTCCCGTTTTTCTCGAGAAGCAACTTCACTATTTCGGTATGACCCTGGGCTGAAGCCCACATTAGCGGGGTCCAGTTTTTCTTATCAGTATAGTTAGGATCAGCTTTTCGTCTTAATAAAGAAGCCACTTCAGTTAAGTCACCGTTCGCTGAAGCTTTAATAAGACTATGGCCCAGAACTTCTGGGTCTTCAGGGATTTCATCTTCATTTTCGCCTTCATCTGAGAAGTTTTTAGATTCTTCCATTATTAGGTTATTGTTGAAGATTAGCAAGTTATATAGAAGAAGTATCGTGGAAGTCTTCATTTGATTTGGCTTCGAAGATTTTTATGTCGCGGTTTAAGTTATTCACATGGATTTCTTTGTGGTAAGAAAATAGGTATTTGCCTGGAACGTAGTCTTCTAAGAAGTCTTTTGTGGCTTCACTGACCATGACTTTGCCTGCTTCGCCGTTACTTTCCATTTTGTTTGCTATGAGGACGTCAGCTCCGTAGATATCATATCGGACAATATTGGTACCGGTTATTCCTCCGATGACTTCACCAGTATGGATACCAACTCTCATACTCAAAGAACTTCCAAAGGTTTTGTTATTATCATCAATAACTTCAATTAACGCTTTAGCGAACTTAAGCACATTTTCAGCCTCTCGAGCAGGGACTCGATTCCGATCAGTTTGATAGCCCATGACAACATAGCAGTCTCCAATAGTGCACACCTTATAAACATTATGCTGAAGACAAAGTTTATCAAACAACGTAAAAAGTTGACTGAGTTTTCCAACAACTTCTTTCGGAGTCTTGGTAGATGACCATGCAGTGAATCCAACAATATCAGCATACATGAGAGTCACATGACTCAGTCGATCAGTTGAAAAGTTCTCTTCTTTTAGGTTTTTCAAAGCATTTTGAGGAAGCATGTTTGTTAGAAGCTCTTCTGTTTTGTCTGTCTCTCGTGTTGCGGCTTGCATTGACATTGAGATAAGTCTCAGGTTGTGCTCTGAAGAGTATCTGCAGTAACTGATTAGAGATATAAAGAAAATTGTCACTATGTACTGGAATGGCTCAGGATTGTTTAATGTTATTATCACTATCCAGAGGCAGAAGTTTACGAAGTTCAGGAAAAGTGATCTTCGGAAAAATAACCCGGAACAGTGATTGATTAAAAGGTATCGGAAAAATAACAACTCGATCAGATGCACACTTGGTAATGAAACAAAAAATGAAGATACAAAAAAGTAAAAAAAATCCAAAGAAAAAACCGTCTGAACCAAATAAGCAAAATTTAAAGATTTGTAATTCTTTTTCAAAAGATAATACAAACACATCCCAAAAATCTCTTCAAAAACAAACAATCCCAAGCGACCTCTAGATCCATGATTATTCTCCAAAGCAACCTGAATGATACAAACAAGTATAAGCAACCCATTGACACCCAAATTGATAACAAATCCAAAATACTGAACTTTGAAATTTTCTTCCAAATACTTCTCTCTAAACTCAAACTCGACAGTATTTTCCCTGAAAGAAAATCCAAGAATCGAGTTAACAAATTTCTTCGTCGATTTTTTCTGAAGTGTTTCATCAAGTTCCAAGTCAATTAAAAACGATTTTTCCGAGTCTGACTTTTCTAAAGACTTATGCATACTGCCCATGCCAATAAACGACGAGTTGATTGCAATACTTGGCATGGAACCATTGCGATCAATGACGCTGCTGATAATTTCTTTTGGCATTGTGACTATTTTTGTATCCATCTTGCCTTTGCCTTTGACGTCTCGCACGCAGTCTTCGAAGTAAAGTCCACTTTTGTTTCCGATCATTCCGAAGGTCGCTTGAGTTATTTGAACTGCGTTTGGCTCTGTTAATGTGGAACTCATTCGACTTGCTGTGTTCACTGTGTCGCCGACTAGGGAAAACTGTGGCTTATGATGGCCAACTACACCTGCTGTCACTGGACCACTGTTGATTCCGATTTTAAATGTTAGGGAACTTCCGTCTTTTAATGGGATTTTTTCTGCTTCTTTTATCACTGCTAGGCCGAACTCGATTGCACGTCTGGCATGAGGAACATTCGTAAGTTTCATGTCCATTTTTTCCTCACTATCTTTAAGTCCAGTGCAAGCCAGATAAGTTTTTCCAACAGTTTCAATTTTCGTGACTCCAATACTTTCACTCAAGTTATCAATCCTTCCAAAGACATCATCCAGAAAACTAGTTAATTCCTGAGGAGTATAATTATTGACAATATCATCAAATCCACACATATCAACAAAAATAACACTGACAGTTCCTTTATCCTCAGCAATATACCTAACCCCTTCTTTAACCCTTTTCCTTACAAACTGCGGCAACAAGTAACTCAAAATATTTTTCGCTTTTTGACATTCATTGCGAATTTGTTTAAGAGTGATGAACTGTTTTCGTTTGTTAATATCAAAAGTATAACAAATTACAAGACACAAAAGACTAGTTCCTAGAATCGGGACAGAACAAAAAAAAGAGTCGAGGATAAATGAAGACGGTGATAAAATAGACTCTTCAATAAACACTGAAATGATGGAAACTATGAAAATAATCAAAACCTGAAAAATAGTCGTCCGGAACCGCAAGTTGATAGCAATGCTGAAGAAATATGTAAAAATTCGGAAACGGTAAAAGGAATGAACAACTCCATCTACAAGTGAAAACAACGTCAAAAATATGCAGTTGAAAGTCGATCCTAAAACAAAATACTTCCAGTTTAACTTCTTGTAAAATCCCAGCACGAATTGCAAGGTTAAAGCTATCGGCGGGACTACATAAAAATGAGTTTTAATAACTGTTCCTCGATTTACAGTGTACTTCAAGATAAAAACAATCCAAGTGATAACAAACCCGATAAATGTAAAAATCTTGAAAACCTTTCTAAAATGTCCAATAATTGCTTGCTGATATTCCTGTTCTCTAAAAGGAGATTTAAACGCTAAATGAAAGAACCTTGTGTCGATATCATCAGCGTTTTCTAGTTTCCTCCACTCATCCACATCTTTAAAACAACTTCCCAGGTCCTGCTCGAATTCTTCAAATCGATTCGCAGGACGGTCTTTGAATTGAGCCTGATTAACAAGACTAAAAGTCCATGTGACAATCATCATAATAACAGGAGTAAAAACAACAACAACCCAAAAGTACCTCTGCCCTGCAAACTCATCATCTTCAACAAAATAATCAGTAATTTTATGTGAAAGTATCAAAGGTATCACTAAAGCGAAGGTCATTATATAAAAAACAATCACAGTCAAACTAAGGTACCAAAGAGAAAACCCGACACTTATAACTTTAACGAAGAATCCAAGACAAATACAGATATAAGCCGCTATTCCCATGATTTCTAAACTACTTCCAGGCAACGCGAATGAAACAAACAAAAAAATAATCAACCCATGAATAAATGCTTCAAATACCAAAGCCAAAATCTTAGATGTTCTAAGATTATCTCCCATGAATCCACAGGAATAAAAAGAATTCTTTTCCGATTCTGTTACAGAGATCTTCGAAAAAAGTCCTAAAAACACCAAAGGCAAAGAAGTCACAAATAAATCAAAAAGCACGACAAGGTCATAAGAAACCAGGTTAAAGCTAGAAAATTGCGAATTTATTTGAAATAAAAACAAAACAGTGTTAACCACAGTTGACTTGTACAAACACAACAGAACTAACCAGGCAAGTCGAAAATCAGCCCAAATGCCGATATCAACAACTAACTGTGAAAGCGAAAAAAAATGATCTATTTTCGCCCGGTCTGAGTAGTTAACTTTGTTACTTTTATTTCCGATGCTCACTCCAATATCAGCTTGACTCAACATGGCGGAATAAGCGTTTCCATCAGCGACAGCCATAACAGTAGGGCGAAACTTGTAAGAGTTTTTAATGAAATTCACGAGTTTTCCCTTTTGATCTGGCATCATCGAGTAAAAAAAGGCGGCTTTGGCCGCCAATAAAAGAACTAAAAATTTTTTTTTGAGAATTGCAGAAGTTAAAATCAAGTCAAATGATGATGCGTCAACTGACATCACGAAGTTTATTGAAGACTTGTCAGATATTCTTCGGTTGCAGTCATCTGAGATGTTTGAAAGACTTGGGTGGATCTGGTAGTGTTTTTTTTTTATTGTCCTGCGATGGAGATGTCTTGTCATTTTTTTCTTGATTGGATTTGAGGGGAAGTTAGTGATTTGGTCGAGGTTTATCTCACTTTTGATCATCGCCACTGAGCCTGTTATTTGGACTGGGTACTGAAGTTCTCGAGTTTCCATTTTAAAGATTTCGTGACTTTCAGCTGATTTAAGAACGTGAAGACACTCGCCGGTTGATAGGATGTTGTTGAGTTTTACTATGTTTGATTGGTTATCATATAAACCTATCGCAGTTCCTGTGAGTAAAGCACTTTCTTCACTGTCTCCTGTTACTATCCAGGTCTTGATACCAGCGAGTTTTAAAGTGCTTATTGTTTCCTTTACACCTAATTTTATAGGATTTTCGATTCCTATAATCCCTAGAAAAATCAACCCTTTTTCATATTTATCAAAAACGTTCGCAATTCTACCTTCCACATTTACTGGTGAGAGCTTCGCAGTTTTATAGTCAAATTTGAAAGAAAATGCTTCTGATTCATTTAAAACTTTATATCCACAGACGATTTTTTGGAGAAATTGACAGATGTTAAGCTTCATCGCGTCTTCCATCATCAAAGCTTCATCATTTGAATCAAAACTGCCAGTCATAAGATTGAATTTTCCTTTCACCAAAAGAACTATTTCTCCAGTTTCCCTGTTTTGAACGACGATTTTATTCACTCCTTGTTCAGAGTAAAGCCCCCAAGTTCCAAGAATGTCGAACTTATACTCAAAGTCAGAATAAACAAGTATCGCAGAGTTGATAGATCGATGAGTGACTTGAAATCCAAGTTTTTCTCCGAATTCAAAAACGATTTTTTCATCCTGACTAATAAAACTGAGTTCTTTATTCGGAGAGTGGTGATTGCAGATCATCATACAAAGAACATAGTAAAAAAGATCAGTGTCAGTCAAATCAAGCAGTTTTTTTTCTTCCATATCCTTGAAAAGTCCTTCAACATATTCATTAAGCTCGAAAAAACTATCGACACAAGAGTCAGACAAATCATCTTTCAACAACTCTTCAGAACTTCTAAAGGTCTTCAAACCGTGCATCAAGCAAACCTCGCCATCAACCCAGATCCTTTTTTTTAAGATGCAAGCTTGAACTTTCAACTCATCTTCAGTCAAAACTCCTGACTTCCCAGCGAAAACAATTTCAACTTTGCCAATACTTTCAAAAATCTTGCTATCTTTAATATGTACCTCTTTTTGCATCAAATTATTGAAGATTCTTGCGATATTTTTAACGATTCTCAGAAAAAAGTACAGAGAAACCGGGACAGAAGTGTAAAAAACAAAGAAATAACTGATTAGTTCATCATGCCAGGTCTTTTTTTCATCATTTTGGAAGCCGAAGCCGATACCGAAAGAAATAAAAACCAGGAAAAGCAAGACGAAGGTGCTGCAGGTCATGATTTTGTTGAGTGTGAGATGAAAAGTTGAAAATTCAAGTAAGGGCTGTTTAATGCAGTTTATCATAACTTTTGTTTCGACTCCTGCATAGACCACGATTCCAACGACCCATTGATTCGACACGATTTTCGACTCACGCAGAATCAAATTTTCTTTAGTCAACTTAATCGCTTTCGGGTTTCCCAGCATCTTGATTTTTCCTGAAAAGTGCTGAAAAGAAGCACAAGGTTGAGTCACTTTAATATTTTCAATGTGACTGAGAAGGTTGCTGATGTCTTGTCCTTCTTGTGATATAAATGACTGCACTTCTTTCACGACTTTTCTCTTTGTCAGGTCTTTTCCACCAATGATTTCTTTCATGTCAACGAAGCAGATTTCTTCAGAAGTGTCTGTGGCGAGAAGAAGAATGTCTGCACAAACTGACTCTTCCTTTGAAATAATCACCAAGTCACCCACCTGGACGTCTTCAGAATGAATAAATTGAAAACTACTGTCTTTTAACACCTGAACTTCCTTCAAATTCTTTTCTTTGTCAACTGCTCTCAGTTGATATGCGTCAAAGGCGTTTTCGGTGAATGTGTCTAAAAAAAGAAGCAGGAAGGGAAACAAAGTCGACCATTTCAATGAAAGTTCTGAGTTGTAAGGTAAAAACTGAAGGATTATTAAAAAAAGCACCACTAGGTATCCTATTTTTTGGAACTCTTTGATTATCGTTTCTGGAATTAGTTGAAAGAAATTTGAACCGTGGGATACGATTTTGTTGGATTTATAACTCGAATGAAGGGGCTTAGAGAAGTCTAGAACTCGAAAGCTGTTCTCCTTTTCTTGTTTTTTTAATGCTGGGCTTTGCATTTTATTTATGGCTTAGTGAAAAAGTGCAAGGTTTCAAGTTTTGGGTTGAAAATAAGTTGGTGGGAGGATGATCGGGAGTTTGAGAAAGGATTAAATACGTTTTGATGGAGAGATCAATTAAATTTTGAAAGATTATTTATTTGAATGTGCTGTGATAGTTTTTGAAAGATTAGGAAAAAGAAATGGTTTTTGAAGATCTTTATTTTATTAAGTGATTCAGTTTGTATTGTAATACAATTTATAGTTAAGCATATTTACAATTCGGATTGTAATCGGTTTAGCTAAAATAAAATGATAAAGGGATAAAATAATTTAATTTTTCTCTTCAAGTAAATCGATAATTAAACACAAAGGTTCAACCCTTATTCTCAACTAAGGGGTGAAGTGATCATAAGTTTCAAATCTAACTATCATACCCAATAAAACTTGTTAATTATATACTGTGGACCTACTCGCTGATTACGGCTGATAGAGTCAACATGATTACTGTGTCAAATAGTATGATCACACTATCGGCGCTATTAGGGTGCATTATCAGGGTTTAACTTGTTGAAATCTTAAAAATCTTAAAGGCTTTCAAAATGTGCATCAAATTACTAAATTTAATCATTTTTTGAAGGAATGATGACTCATTTCAAAAGTTGCCCAATTATAATAATCAAAAATTTTTAAAAATCTAAAATGGAATTATAAGTATTTTCATTTCATCCTTACTAAGAATTCTTTTAATCATTCTTCGATTATTTTTTCCTTAATATTCGGCTTCTCGATCTAATTTTAAACAAGTTTATTCCAAAAATTCAAATAAATACTTATTTCTGTCTATTTTCGTTTGAGAGACTCTGATTTCTTCTCAAATGAATTCAACTTTTTCTAAAAATTCTATATTTTCTATGAACTCTGAGTCAATACAAATAATTTATCAGAAGAATTATTATAATCTTTTTTTTCTTATTCCTTTAGCCAGGAACTTAATTAATAAACTTGAAAATTGATAAATAGTCCTTAAAACAGCAACACTAGACTTAGACTGAGATTTTTAATTTGTTATTAAAACATATAACGACCCAGCCAAGTCTTTAAGTTATTTTCTAGCTTGAAATCATTTACGAGTTTTGATTAATAGACTTTATATCACTAATGACTCAGTCTCGATATAAGTTTTGTGATTTTTAATAGGAAATGTAAAAAGACTTGCTTTTAAATATGCCACTCGAGATTTGATTGGCTGTTCTGAAGATTCTGAAGTGATATAATAAATGAAAGTCTCATTATTGGACAAATGAGTTTCAACTCGCTCAAGATCATGAACTGGCTGTTAAAGGATATCTTGTTATATTGTTTTAGAAGTGCATCTAGATCAGCTAATTTTCTGGGTATTTCTTTACGATATTTTCTTATCGTTTGCTACTCAGGCGCGATGGGGATTAAAGTGAACCAAGATTAATGAAATCACTGAATATTTATTCATTTCATCTATAATTTTGTAGTTTCTAAGTGAATCTACAGACATCACTTGAAGATAAATAGAAGATATTCCATAGTGGCCTTCTTTGTGCATAAATCTCTGAAAGATTCACCTTATATGTGAAATTTTAAAATTAGATAGGTTGTTCAAGTTTTAAATTTAGGCTTTAAATTATTTCGTAGCTTAGAGAAATCTTAAGGAGTGCCAGCACGTTCAGATTTTTGTTCTTTAATAAAATAAGAATAAATACAATTCTATGCTAAATAATAGATTTTCACCAATTTTTAAATTCTATTATCAGCACCTAAATCATAAGATTCTATAATATTAAGACTAGCTCTTTGACCATTAATTACACGATAATGAATCATAAATTCTATTTTCTATAGAAAAAATACCTAAACCACCTCTGATTTGTGAGTACCACAAAAACCTCCAATCTTACAGGCTAATCCAATCAACTATAGCTCATCCAAAACGTAACTTTACCCTTAATCCTTCATTTATCCCCTCTATAATCATCAAATTAAGTAGCCAAAGTCACCTATTTAAAATCTTTAATCCTCTTAATTATTAAAATTATTCACAATTCCTAGAATTCTGACTATCACCCTGCAAAAACGCAAGTTTCAATCTCATCTCACAGTTCTTCCTCAGCAAGTCTTCCGAATTCTTAGCTCTCGATGAGTCAAAAGACCGAAAAGCCTGTTCAGAGTGTTCATCAATTTCTTTTCTCATCCGAATGATTTTATTTTTTGTGATTTTCTTCAAATCATTATCCCGATGTTGAAATTTTTGCATCAATTTATCAGCTTCAATTTTAAATTTCTTCAAAGCATCTTCTTTAATACTTTCAATTTTCTGTTCAACTCCCGCTTCAAGTCGATTAACAAACTCTTTATGTTCTCTAATCATAGCATTAGCTTCTTGAATCTGCACATTCAACATATTGATTTTCCGATCCGATGCTTCTTTCGCAGAGACAAAATGTGCTTGAAGTACAACAAAAGCCTTACAATACTTTTTTTGTTGTTTTTTTATAAGTTCTGCATCATTTTTTTCAATATCCTTTATCAAAACCTTACAATTTTCTCCAACAACAGAACTTTCATCAAGTTTCGAGTGAGTTTTATGCCTGATTCCTGTGTTATCTTCAAGCAACTTAAAAAAATCATTAGTTTCTTCTTCTTTCGAAGGCTCCGGGTCGAAGTTTTCTTTAGCGTCGCGGTAAATCTCAGAGATGCTGAAACTTTCCTGGACTTTAATCGCGGACTCCTGCGAATCGCTTAAGTCAAGACGACTATCTCCAAACTGCTCACGTGAATAAAAGTCGAGTCGTTGATGAATGGTTGAAGAGTCGATTCCTGAGATGAGCAGGGAGTCTTCACGATTTCCATTTTTCATTTGAATTATGAATCTAAACTATTTATGGGAAGAGATCAGGTATTCTGTTCCTTTCTTCAGAGCTTCTTCTTTGGCGAGTTGCGAGGCTACTGAGGCGACTTCTCCCATTTTGGTCATGCTGGCTTCGATGTCTTGTTGATGTTTGATAATGAAAGGACGAATTCCTTGGTCATAGATTTTTGCAGCTAATTTATAATGAGGGTGAAACAACGAAATAAGCATGGCGAGTTTGACAGTGTAATAACAAGGAATCCAAGCGAATAAGAAATAAACCCATTCATCTAAAACCTTCCAAACGGCGAAGACCACCCAGTAAGTAAGCCAAACCTTGTCATCCTCTGCGCCTTTAGTCTCCAGTGCCTTGAACGACATGTACATCGGGTAAAACATGCCAATGACGTCAGTGATCAATTCTGCACCATACCCCAACAGCATCAGGCATGTCAATACTCCGATAAGACCAAGTGAAACATGTCCTGCTGAAACTCCAGCTTTCGCTGCGATGTCTTTAATCCCTGGGACATGCTTTGTGTGATTGTCGAGAGTCTCGATGATCTGGTTCACTTGTTCCATTTATTAGCCTATTATTGGGTTTTCACTTTGAAGACAGAAATGTTCAGGAAAGTTGAGAGCTGGGAAATTATTGAACAGACGAATGAGGTGTAGTTGGATACTGAAACTAATACGAAGATGTAAAGAGATGTCACTGGGGGTAAACGCTGAATGAAAGAGAGCTCGAGAACTAGAAGTAACTCTAGAAATACATTTAGGTGGAACCAACGGAATTTTAACTTGGCTGCACTTGATATTATTAACTTGGAACATACCTCGCCGTATATCAGGCCGTGGGTTATTAGAATGCATGGGGCGAACTTTTGGAAGATTTCGACGTTGTTGAACCATAGGTAAAGGGATATGTTTTGCATTATCAATGGCATTAATCTGAAGAATGGAACAATGCCAGGTGACTTGTAAAGCGTATTAAAAATGACAAAAATTGCTAAGATGATTCCGATTCCACTATTCCCAAAAATCAGCCAGTCCTTAAGTTGCATTCCAAAGACATCAGTACTCCATAACGACTTCGTGAAATATCCACTAAGAGTTAAAATCGCGATATTAGTCCATTGTCCTTCAGTGACTCCCCAGTTGAACATATGAGTCCTATGATAATGAGTATGATACTCTTCCCAATGAGTAAGATAGAACCCAGTGAACACAGTCGAATAGATCACGAAAACCTTCCAATCCAGTCCAAGTCCCATGCCCTGCATGACAGCAAGCATAAAAAACGTGCAACTCAACGAATCACATCCATGGTCCAAAAGCATTCCAAGTGGCGAAGCGAGTTTTAAATTTCTGGCATGTTTTCCATCACAAGCATCAAGTGTCTGATACATGAACTGGCAAAATGCTGCAGCATAAAGAAAATTCTCAGGAATAGGCTTCAAGAAAGTGTCATCAAAAGGCAACATTATAAAGTAACTGGCCATCATGAAGAGCATCCCGATGACTGTCACTAGATTTGGCGCCAGCCAGCGAGGAAGGACTCGAACGATCGGCTCCCAAATGAACTTGTTCAGGAAAAGGTCGAGGATTGAATAACCTGTTGACTTGAACTGATGATGGCTCAGGTTCGGCAGGTGGTCGTCTGGGATGTAAACCATTTATTAGGAATATGGAAAAATCGAAATTTGAATGCTTGATTTGCCTTGAAGACCCTTTACAACCTGTTGTTACACCTTGTGGACATTTCTTTTGTGATGAATGTATTGAAAAGTGGATGAAGGTCAATTGGAGTAAAGTTAATTGTCCTGTTTGTAAGGCTGGAATAAGTCCTGAAAGAATTATTAAGATGAATGTTCAGGATTTGAGAAGGGATGATTGTAGCAGGTTACCTCAGCAGGAGAAGGTTAAGGTTGAAAAATTGCAGGATGCTGGAGATTGGCTTAGCTTTTTTGTTAAGGCTTTGGTTGTCATGGTTTTCGCTATGGTTCTTTATAGTATTGGGTTTAGATGAGATTTTATTTTAGGTTATAGGGTTTTGATTGGATTTATGAGGTTGGTGATGATTGTGGATTATTGGCTTTTCTGTGTTGCACTTGGGAATTGACTTCAGAATTCAATGTTTTTAAGAAATGTGATTTCTTTATGCTTCTAGAGTCTATATTTAAATTTTGATCATTTCTGAACTGAATCTAAGATTTTTGGATTGTAGATAATTATCTGATACCAAACTATTCTAATTACTCATTCCTCTTCATAACTTTCATGTTATCCCCCTCTTCAAATTCATGTGTTTGTGCGATATCAAGTCTCAAAGCAAGTTGTTCAATTTCCTTAACTTTTTCATGTATAGCCGAGCTAGGAAGTTTATTGATAATACTAACAAACTCCAAAATATCCTCTTTTTTGATACTTTTCACAAATTCCCAATTTGCTGAAATTTCCTTTTTCGAGCATTTCGGCGGTGGTATATCATTCAAAGTTTTCTTCAAGTCCTCTAAAATATCATCAAGTGACTGATAAAGGTCGACTTGTGCACTGGGCTGTAGACCATTGATCAGTTCAAAAGGATCTTTCTTATCTTCATCTGAAATCATTAAACTTTACAATGAAAACAGTTAAACTTAAACCTATTTTTTTCCCGAACGACGATATCCTCGTCAAACCTCCGACTTTCATTGAACTGGTCGAAGACCCGCAGGTCGCAGGAGGCAAAAACAAGACTTTCAGCAACACTGACCAGTTGAAAAACCTGCTAAAGGGCCGAAGAAGTCAGAAAAAAACTATCAGAATTGATGATGAAGAAGAAACTGTAAAAAAACTAGAAGATTGGAAAGGAAATGACTCACCAAAGTCCCCATTAAGGAAGAAATTTACTTTTAGAAGAGGAATCACAAGCAGGGAAGAAAGCTCTGAAGCTGTTAGAGGTAAAAATAGCCTTTTTACCCTTGCACCTGTCATGGACATTGAACATGTTGCGAATGTCTTTCAAAGCATCGTCGCTGTTGAGAGGATGAAGAAGAAGAGCTTTGAAGCTGAAGCGAAAAGAATAACTGAGGCGAATTTAATGATGGAACAAGGAATTAAAGCGAAGATTCATAGAGTCAGTACACAACTTGAAGGAATTAAAGAATTTTTAAAGGAAAATCAACAGAAACTTGAAGAACTTAAAGAAGAACTGAAGAGTGTCGAGTTGAAACATGAAGAGAAGATGCATGAAATCGCTTTGAGTGAAGCCCAGGAATTGCTTTTCAGTGAAAAAGGGAAGAAAAAACTCATCAGGCCTGGAGAAGAGAGTCAGTATTTCATCAAAAAAGAAAAATTCAGACACGTCAAGCAAGATCTGCATAAAAAGTACCAGGATGACAAGGAATTTCTTACTAGTATCATTTCGAAAACACAGATATCGATAAAAGCAACTGAAAATCTTAGACAAGAAGGGAAAAAGAACCTTAAAGGATTTAGAGAAGAACTTATTCAGCTTTACTGCAGAGCTTTAAAAGATGCGAAAGATATTCGAACTGATGGACTGAGATGGATTATTAAGTCTTTGTGGAAAATGCATGAATGTGTACCAGTCTCTGCTTTTCCTAAGTTCTTTGATGAGGACTCATGTCATTTTTTAGTTGTTATATCGGAAAAGGACTTGGAACTTGATGGTCTCACTTCTAAACTTGAAGCTCTAAGAAGAGAGATCAAGCAAAAAAAGAATAGTTATTCCATTAAAACAACTAGAGAACTATATAAAAATATCAGAAATCGACTCAGAGTGCTTAGTCAGTCATCAATTGGTGAAGATATCAATAAATCTCCAGTTAACGGCCTCAATGATGACTTAAATCAAACAGATTCTATTTCAAACGCTAATTATTTACAAATAAGTATTTTAAGAGAAAAGATAGTTGAAACTCAAAATTTTATAAAAGATTTCAGCAATCAAGAAATTAAAAGAATCACTGATAACTACCAGGCAAATCCAGGGGAAGCTGAAAGTGTTGGATTGTTTCACCTTATCAGATGTCTTGTCGGAGATCGCGTGCGAGAGTTCAACCGTTACACAAGAGCGAGCAAAGCTAACATTCGAGTGCATTCAGCGAACAAGTAACTGCTAAAGATACTATCATTACATAACTAATTACTACTAGAATTCAGTATTTTCCTTTCAACACTATCATCACGAATGCTTTCTTCCAACAACACCTCACTTTTCTTAGGCACAACAATTTTCTGCAAAATCAAAAAAGCGCCATCAAAAACAAGTACCAAAGAAACCGACACAAAAACACACAAATAAAAATAAAAGCTTTCAAGTATCACAAAAATACTCTGCTGAAAAATCGATTGAGTCATGACATCATAAACAAAAACAAATCCAAAATACAGAAAAATACTCAACAAAACCATTGAAATAGCATGATAAATATTCCAAAGTCTCGTAATAAGCGCAAGTTTCAAGTTCACCACAAAAATAATACAAGAAAAAGAAGTAACCGAAAAATAAGTCAAATCAGAATTTCTCCCAGATCCATTCAAAACACTTCGAGACCCTGCGAAGAGAGGTATAAAAAAAATGATGCAAGAATGAAAAACCCCGAAGAACACCCAAGTCAAAAAAGCGGATCGAGTGAAGATTTTATTGAGTCTGCTTGTTTCGTACACCCGAGGCACCTGGCTTCTGATTTTTCCCAAGACTTCTGGAGAGTTCAAAGTCACTTGAGCACGAGTTGGGACTTTCAGGTCTTTTTCGAAGATGCCTTTGATCATCAACGGCAAGGCTGTGAGGACCATGTTGTAGACTGTTATGTACCAGTCGTCGTAGACTGTTTGTCCTGAATATGCGCAAAAAAATGCGAAGTAGAATTGAGGCAAAGTGAAGACCAGGTTTTTGTAGATGAAGTAAAGAATTGTCTCACTTTGTCTTATGTAGTTAAATCTACCGTGAACGAAAAGAAGCTCCCAAAGAAGACGAAATTCGCCGACTGCGTAGTCACTCGCTTGTACTGCTTGCATTCCTTCTTCGCCGTAGAGACCGATACCTACTTGGGCTTCTAAGATCATTGAAACGTCATTTGCCCCGTCCCCAATAGCAAGTGTAACAGACTTATGAAACTCCTTCACAATTTTAACCACATCTTTCTTCTGCCCCGGTGTGACCCTACAACAAATAACAGTCTTACAAGCCGATGTAATTTTCAAAAAAACCTCTAAAATTTCATCCCGATACTTTTCGAGTCCAGGTTGACTACTAAGAACAAATTCCAAAGGTGCTCCTTCAATAATAAACCCAGCATCTTGCGAATCTCTAGCAGCGTCGATTTTTTCATAAGAAACCCTTAAACTCTCTAAAGTAGAAGAAAAATCATTAGTCGAGCACTTCTCAACAAACATCCTATCAGTGATCAAAGAGCAAGTTTTTCCAATATTAAAAGCAGTTTCAAGTTTATCTCCAGTCAACATCCAAATGTTGATCCCCGCGTTTCTAATGTCCTTTATCGTCTGAGGGACTTCATCTTGCAGCGAGTCTTCAACAGCTGTGCATCCAAGAATCGTCAAGCCAGTTTCAATCGAATCAGCCAAAGCGCGCAGTTTCTCATCACGGGAGTCGATTGATGTAGAAGCGACTTCAAAATTTGACTTAAACAACAAGAAGTCTTCAGTCGATATCTCTTTAAAGGCTAAGAGAAGAGTTCTAAAGCCTTTTTCAGAGAAATGAAGCAAGTCTTTCGAGACTTTTTCTAAATATTGAGACGAACTTGCATTCGCAAGTTTCGTGATGACGTCATCAGCGCCTTTCACAAAAATAAAGTACTTGTTACATGACAAGTCTTTCACAACGATTGAGTTTCGTTTTCGGTTCGAGTCGAAATCAAAGATGCAAATTTTTTCAAAGAGATTCGAAAAAGTGTTGCTATTTTGAGTGACTTCTAAAGAAATAACCCCCCCAAGGCACTTTGCGTACTTTACTCCGATTTTCATTGCAGAGTCGAGTAAAGTGATTTCATCAGGACTTTGCCCGATATAATTGATGCCGAATTCATTTTCTTCAATAAGACATTCATGACAAAGTGCCATACATTTGACGAAGCATTCTAAGATTTCTTTTTGAGTAGTGAGTCCTGGTAAAGGACAGGCAAGTGTCCTGTGTTGAGGACTTGAAAGGTCAGTGATCATGTCACCGAGCCAGAGGTCTTCCTTGTCAGGTCCCAGAGTGACTGAAGACTGAATTAACTGGTTTGACTCTCCGTAGACCCTGTCACCAACAGAGCAATATTTAAACTTCATCTTGTTGCAAGTCAAAGTTCCAGTTTTATCTGTGAAAATATGCTCGACCATGCCGAGTTCTTCATTCAAACTAAAAGAAGACACCTTGCAAGGCCG
This sequence comes from Stentor roeselii, assembly GCA_006503475.1. Taxonomy (NCBI): domain Eukaryota; phylum Ciliophora; class Heterotrichea; order Heterotrichida; family Stentoridae; genus Stentor; species Stentor roeselii. The sequence continues at coordinate 53,958 of RSEH01000195.1, read as the reverse complement.
ATCTCTTACATGACTATAAAGGTTCACATCTTTCTGCATGAAAAATCCTTGCGCGAGCTTAAGCAGCTCTAAACTGATAATCAAAGATATGGGCAGCATAGTATTTAACAGTAAAAAGTAGGTAAAATAAGTCATAAACCCTTCAAGTAACGCACCATATCTTCTCTTCCCCAGGTACTCCGCGTTTTCGTACTCGTCCTTCGCCCAGCGTCCATATAGTGCGGCGCAGATCAAACAAAGAATAAACTGAAAGGCAATAATATATACAATATACCTGTTTACAATCCTTTCAATTTTACTCTGCTTCACCACGCGGTCCATTAAATTCATTCTAAGCTTCGTCTGGCTTCCAGTATAAGTCGCGATCCCCACGGCCCAGGCGGTATTCCTCAAAATGGCTCCAGCCAACAACAAGTTATTCTTATCAAGCGAGTGCTTCTTATCCATATAGTCCAAATTCCCGTTGAACTGATAAATCTTCGCATTAGGCACATCACATTCAACTAATGAAAACATTCTAATAACACTTTCAGGAGTAAAGTCATTATTCGTAACTTCTAAAGCAAGTCGGGTTTTCAGGTTCTTTTCTCCATCAATAGTTGAAGTTTCAATGTAAGCCACGAGGTTTTCATTAGAATTAGAAAGCATTATCAAGTCACAAGGAAAGGACTGGTCTTTCTTCACCATCACAATGTGTCCGACTTGAATATCCTGGCAACGGACCTGCTGAAATCTTCCGTTTTTATAAATAAAGGTCGGCGCTGAGTTGACTTCTTTATCCGAACGGTATCTCAAATAGTCTTCTATGCCTTCTCGAATCATGCTAACACCTAACACAAAGACAAGAGGCGCAATTGCACTAAAAGGATGCAAAGGTGAAATCTGTGGAATGCTTTGCAAAATTGCTGTTACCAAAAAGTAAATGTTTGCCACACGACGAAATTGGATAAACAACGAAAACGGAAGGAAAGTCGCCAGGTTGTACTTGGTCGTGCTTAGGTAGTTCGAGGGAAACAGGTACTTTTTATTTATTTCTGAACCATTCGCGTAGAAAACTCGCTTGACTTCAGAATCTCTGATTTTAACCATTTTATTATTTGACTTTCATGAAGCAGTTTAGTACTTTTCTAATGGGGTGTTATTTTTGTCTGCCCGGTGATAAAACTGAAATCAAAACTTTAGAAGCTGATCCAATCCTCGCCAGTTATGAACTGAGAAACTTTCCTAGAAGTCATCAAAGGCTTTACACTGTTCGGGAAGAGCCTCAAGAAACCAGTGAATGTTCTGAACTGAAACTAAACATTGACTTGAGCAGATGACCAGTTTTCTAGTATTAACAGAAATACTCTTAAATTATCTACTCCAAAGTGGCTGAGCTCTCATTTCGGCTTGGTCGCAGTCTGACTAGGTCTTACTTCAGTCCTCCAGGTAGAGACTTGTTCACGAAACTTGAGGACCTGACGCATTTTTCAAGACTAAATGGAAAATACGATCGTTTAGGGGAAAACTTTTCGAATTCCTCGGATTTTAATGAAGAGTTTCGTGTTACGCTTAGTTGTTTAGGCCTTTTCACGGAGGTTTTAGCGAGTTGCTTGATCATTTCAGTTAAAATTCCATTTCCTTCTATAAAAAGACTGGACATGATGTCTTTTGCGACTGATTTGCTGGAACTTTTCAGCATGTTTTCGAGTTGTTGCGCTGAAAAACCTCGAACGACTTGATTTTTTTGGTTCATGTAAGTGACTGGGTCTTTTAAGGCACTTTCGGATTGTTTTCTTCTTTCTTTCATTTCTACCACTCGTGCCTCAAGTCGTTGAAGAAGTCCCATCGTGTGAGGAAGTGCAGGACAGATGGACTGCCAGATGCTGTGGTTTACGAACTTGTCTAGCGAAACGCGCCATTCGGGTTTTAGTCTTTCTGTTGTGATGGATCGCGCAGCGTGGAGGACTCTTGAAAGGTATTCGATAAGGATGTCGTCTCCGGTGATTATTATCTTTTGCTTACCTAGGTCTTTCTTTTCTTCAGGTTCTGTTGGAGGTGGCAGGGGACGAGGAGCCTCTTCTTTGTACTCGTCTAGATATAAGAAGCCGTAGACTGCCTTATTACTTGCTCTGGGTGTTAAAAAGAACCGATCATACACCTGACACCCTTCACTCGGATAAATCCTAACAAAGTTTCCCAGTCTTTTCGCTTCATCCAGCGTATCCAAAATCGAAAGTTTCATCTTCAAACTAAGCCCGATCTGAGGTTCGGTTTTCTTCAACTGTGCAGTTTGAGCCCTTGAGGGTACTTTTTCGCTATTTCTCGACTGTAGCTGCCGAGCTCTTATTCTCGCTTTAATTTTATTCATACATTCTTTTTTCCGGTCGAAGTTCCTAACACCCACCAGGTTCAAAGTGTCAGAAATCAAGTTTCCCTTAATATGCAGATCAAGAGGCGAGTCAGTTGCAAGAGAAGGTGAAAGATTGACTTCCAAAAGCCAAGGTTTCAAGTTGCTATCAATGATAACATCAAATCCAAGCAGATCAAAGCAATTATTTCGACCCAAGGCAAGTTTTCTGACCATGACAACAACTTCCGGCTCAATGGCGATGACAGTTTTGATGACCATATCATAAATCCTTGACATAAGAAAAGCTGTATCAACACCCTGTGCATTAAGAGCTTTAATAAGTGCAGAAAGGCTCCACTTATGACCGACATTATCCTCTTTATGGTCAGAGTTCTGCACGAATTTCTCGTTTTTCTTGTTAATGCTATAGTTGGTTAAATAAGAAAACTTACTTGCCTTGCCAGAAGGACTGTAAGGTTCACTGGCAAAGCGTGCCAGTCCTTCATCATAGATGTAGATTCGCAGAGGCTCGTAAGAAGTGACCAAGACATAAATCCTCAAATCAAACTTCAGCTGTCCGAGAAGAAAAGGACTGGTCAGGTACTTAGAAACTACAAAGGCCTCGTTGCCTTGAAGGCTCATCATGCTTTCAAGTAAAAAAATCCCTTTGCCCTGTGAAGAGTTGCACGGTTTCACTATCCATTGAGACGCTTTATCTGCGTAGAACCGCACGTGAAACTCGGAGTAATCATCAGGAATCACGTAAGTGTCTGGAAAAAAACCGTAGTCGTCCCTGCCGAACTTTTCCTGCATCGCTGTTAAATGAATACTCATTCGGTCCTTCCGCGTGATTTCGAAGGAGTTCGGAAAGTGGTTCACTCGCTGATGCTCGTTAAGTCCTTCGAACAGGTAAGTCTGAGGAGCGCACCCCAGCCATAACAGGTTCCAATCATGAGAATCAGTTGAAAAAAAACCTGCTTGTTCCAGGATTGAACGAACTATCTTCCCGTCGGTCTTTAAGACTCGGTATAACAATTCACGGTTTTGCATGAAGTTTCCTTTGCTGTAGGTACTGAATGGAACTGAGTCTTTCACAAGCTGCTCTTCTTTCACTGGGTTAAACTTTAAAAGAGCTGGCTTTTCTGGAATGGAATCGTCTGAGGGTAAGGATCTTGATGAGGGACACTCGCGCTTTGTTTGAAGACCTTGACCGATTTTACCAACTTGGCATGGATCTAGTCCTACCCATGAAGATTTTTCGATTGTTTGCAAGGATTTTAACTTTGGGGATATCGAGTCTTCTGAAAACGACTTCGGGGCTACGGAAATTATGTTGAATTCACTTGATGCCATCGGGAGATTTAAATATTAGAATTACTGGAATTTTGGAGAGAGAGTTTAACTGGTGGTTTTATTGATTTGAACATCTGGAAAAATTTAGAAATTCAAGGAATCGGTTTCATATGTGATAAATTTTAACTGAAATGCTGGAAGCTCTGAAAAATAGTATTATTTGAAAAAATTTGGTAAGAAGTCTATTTCATCATAAAACAATTATACTAGAGTTTTATATACAAGTAAAAGTAACAGAACATTAAGTTATGCTGAGAATTCTACCTTTTCGAATTATATTTGAATAAATACTTGAAAATATTATTTATTCTAACAATTATAAATAAAACCACTCATGTTCAAGTTCCATCATGTCCCAGTTATACGGTATGAACAAGCCAAGAAACTATTCTATTAAGCGAATGCTTCAACTTGTTATTAGAGATTTCATGAATAAAGCCATGGTTTAAATTGGTTTGATGCCTATAGTATGGCAACTTGGTTAAAACCTTCAACAGTTAAGTAATTATTGAATTTACTTTAAAACAGTTCTTCATGAAACCGCAAAAAAAATGCTGAAAATTGATCCAAAAGTAAAAATATATATGTTACAAACGCTTAATAATTACTTCAAAAAAATCATATCAATATAATTCCTAGAAATATATCAAGTTTACATACCTCAAAGTAACTCTTATAAAATTTTAAAACTTACCAAAGTTTACCAATTCCTTACCAAGACATAAAAAATTTCATTTGAGAATTGATAAATTAAAGATAATTATTCCAATCCACCTGAAACATCCTAAATCACAAAGCCAAACTTCATATCTATCTCCATCAATTCATCTATTTCATCTCAATCCAAACAAAGGTGAATAATTCCTTCAAAATCTCGACTTAATGGACAATAAACTAATGTATGAGGAAAACGAGGACAAATGCGATTTGCATTTATTCAAAACCCCGACCGAAGCCCATTGTCCAGCTCTTGAAAAGTCGAAGTTGCCCAGCGGTGACTTGCTGATCCAAACTCGAGGTGACCAGTTGCTGATTCGACCTTTATCACCCTACCGCTACAACCGATTTCCTGAGGTCGAGGAAATTTCCTTTTCTAACTCTATTGAGGAGATCAAGGAAGTCACTCAACATCAGCGAAGCACTACCACTATCATCAATGATATCTCGCAATCTTATACTTTTATACAAAGCTGTCAAAAGACTTCGGAAAGTCCTCAAGTCTCTAGCTCAAATCAATCATTTGAGCAACTTTGTAATGAATTAAAAGATTCAGTCATGGCTTCGACTATGGATCCGAAAAGTTTTATGCATAAGCCTCAGCCACTTTTTGCTAAACCTGAAAAGATTTCGACTATTTTTAGTCAGTCTTCAAGCACAAAGGATAAGCACTCGCTTTTACAGCCTGTTACTGCGTTTTGCAGTAACTGTGATAAAAACGTTAAAACAATAGTATTTAAAAGTGACTTCAGTGGTAACTTGTAAGAATTATGTAGTTGGGATAAGCTGTTTTGCTACGTTTGCTATGCTGATAACAAACTCTGTGAATTTACCCATGCCTGTGAAGACTGTCGTAAGGCAGTTTTTAATGTAAAACTTCGACTGAATGAATAAATTAAGTATTAAGCTAAAACCCTAAATCATAAATATATCAAAAATTTACTCTAAACAAATAAACTCATGACATTTTAAACTAATTATCCATTAATGACTAGAACCTTACACTTGATTAATAAAGTAGCAGTTCCTTCTCTGATTGATGACCTTAGCATAAATTTCCTTATTCAACTCAAACTCAAAGACTCCTGGCCTATACATCTGCAGGACATCCCTAGCAGCATCACTAACATTAATCCTTCCAGCCATTCCTCCACTTTCCATTTTATTTGCCATCAAGACATCAGGTCCATAAATATCATACCTGACAATATTAGTTCCAGTGATTCCAGCAATGACCTGTCCAATATGAATTCCAATTCTCATATTAAGTTCACTTCCATTTTCCTGATTGATATCCTTAATAATCTGAATCATGCTCTGAGCCATCTGAACCACATTAAGACATTCCTGGGCAGTATTTCGATTACTTGCATCAGTAAGGCCCATAACAACATAGCAGTCTCCAATAGTATGAACTTTATAAACATTATGATCCAAGCACTTCTTGTCAAACCTTGTAAACATCTCACTCAACATGCCGACTACTTCAATTGGAGTCTTATTTGAACTCCAGGCAGTGAATCCGACGATGTCGGCATATAAAAGAGTCACTTCTTGGAACTTGTCTGTCGCTGCCTTGTCCTGCCTCATATTTTCTAAAACATGAGGAGGCATCATCTGAGTAAGCAGCTTGTCAGTCTTCGAGATCTCTTTTTCAGCGATTTCTCGTAAACTAAAGTAGGTCCTTAGACGAGTCTCGATCATGTAAAGCGCTGAAGCGTTGATCACTGCGAAGACTATCACAAAAGCTGCATTTGCAGCATGTTCGTCTTTATTTTCAGAGGTGAAACCGCCGAGGACGCCCCAAGGGATAAAGATGAGCAGGAAGGCAGGAATGATTTTAGACAAGGGGATCTGACTGGTGTGGTTTAAAAGTAAAATAATGTACATCACTTCTAAAGCGATCAGGTCATTTGCACGGCCTGTGCTGTAGATGAGGTCTAGAAGGACTACCGCGATCATGCAGAGGAAAATAAAAAGCATCAGAAAAGTAAACCTTCTGCGGGTGAATATCTTTGAATGTACTGCGATAACACCTAGAAGCATCAGAACTATCACTCCTCGCGCTATGACCACCTGAAAAATACTCTGATTTACTATCAGGTACTGTGCTGCTGAAATCGCTAGAAGCAAACTAAACGTCACTAATGCGATCGCTACCCCGCTAAACATCAGGTGCTGGTCATTTTCCGTCTTTTTCATGCGAAATTTCAGTTGTTTCTCATTTTCACTGCAGGAGAAGTCGAAAAGTTTCACCTCTCCTAAAGCTTGACTGTCAGTTCTTTGAAAGCCTTCGTTGAGGTCAAGAGTGACGAAAAGCTCAGTACTTTTTTTCTTGATTCTTGAGTCAGTCATAGTACGGCTGATGCCTGAATGTTGCATCATAGTGGCTAAATGAGAAAGTCCAACACGATTGCCAGATTCTTGCAGGGTGTTACTTTTCGCTTCAGTCACAATAAAAGTATTCATAATTCCCTTGCCCTTAGCTTCAATAGTATTAGCTTTGAATTCAAGTCCATTGTAACTTTCAAGCAAATCATAGCATTCCTTAGAAATTTGAATAGAATTCGCGGATTCTAAAGTCGAACACATGCGACTTGAAGTATTGACCGTGTCCCCGACTAATGAAAACTGCGGCTTATGATGACCGACGACCCCTGCAGTGACAGGTCCTGAGTTAATCCCGATTTTTACCTGCAGTTGAAATCCACTCTTTAATCTTATAGAATTCGTCAGAGATATCATCGCCAGGCCCAGCTCTATCGCCCTTCGAGCATGAGAAACTTCCCGAAGAGAAGGGTCAAGTTCAGCTTCACTATCTTTCAATCCAGAGCAAGCCATGTACGTCTTTCCCACTGTTTCTATCTTCGTCACTCCAATTGCAGAACACAGTTGGTCAAACTTCTGGAAAAGACCGTCTAAAAATGCTGTTAACTCCTGTGGAGAGTACTCAGCACAGATTGAGTCAAAATCGACAATGTCACAGAAAAGAATCGTTACTGTTCCTTGGTCTTCTGCGATGTATCGAGCACCGTCTTTTACCCGCTTTTTAACGAAGGCTGGCAGAAGGAAGCTTAAAATTCTTTGAGATCGCTCAACGTCGATTTTTTCTAAAGTCATTAATTTGTACTCCAAACGTCGGGTCCTTTCTAGGTAGTACCCCAGGAAGGCGGAAGTGGCGGAAATGGAGAAGTTGAGGATCAAGAAGGAAAGAACGTTGAAGAGCTTTTCGAAGAAGTCTTGGTTGTTGACTGAGAAGATGTAGTAGATGGAAAGTGAGATTGAGTAAAGGGATAAGTTCAGAAGGTTCAAGTAGGAAATTTGTTCGAAGTCCACGTTGAATAAAATGTAAGCTATCGATGGAATCACTCCTGTCGCCAAGGCTCCTGGCATGCTAAATGCAACTTCTGATGCGAATTTGATTATAAGCCCCAAACCGATCACTGTAAGAGTGATCTGGGTATAGTACTTCATGAAGAAATCAGTCCAAATCACTAAAACTATCACTAAAAACCCGGCACACATCAAGGTTCGGATGATATGGTAATACAAAGACCCTCCAAACAAGAAAACTTCAAGCAAAGTCCAAAATACCAGCAATGCAAACAGTATCACAATGACCCATCTGTAAAACTTGATATACTCGTAAATGTAAAAATCTTTATACTGGGCTTCTATAAACTCTGAATGGAAATGCAACGATTTCTTCTTCAACTCAAAAGCATCTTCTTCTAAATTCGATTTGGTGAAACTAGTTTCTCTGTAAAGTTTCGCTAAATTTCCAGCAAACATCTCAAGTCGGTTCAGTTTAAAGACAAGTAGCTGGTCGTCTGTTATTGATGCGATTTTTTCGTAAAGTCCTGGCTTGAATACAGAGGAGTACTGAGCGTAAGCCTGGTGAAGGCAGAGGAGGACTAATGGAACAACGAAGATCATGAGTAAAGCGATGGGCGATTGAGAAATTTCTTGTCCAGTGCCGAGAAGGTCACTGTTTCCAAAGCTGACGGAGGAGATGAACCAAAGATACCCGGCAAGGATGAGGACTGAGAGAACTTGTGAGGTGATGTAAAGACAGCTGAAGGAGTAAGTGTCAAGAGCTATTTGGATCAGAACAGTGAAAATCAAAATAATGTACAAAGTCGTTCCTGTCATGTTCGAGTCTTCAGAGTACCCGTTTTGGTTGACTACCTTGAAATTGTTGTAACCCAGCAACAGTGGTATTAAAACTCCGTCAATCAAGGATAACAGCAAGTAATGCGCCATTTTTTTCCAGTTAAACAACGTCTGCATCTGTCCTTGCGAGTAGATCTCCGGGTATTCAAAAATCTTGCTGACTCTCATGTCTTCATCAAATACTCCTAAAGCAATAATCGGCAAAGACGTGAATCCCAGATTGAACCCGACGATTAACGACGACTTGAACAGTGACTCTCCAGAGTAGTCACTAATAAAGATATAAATAAATGTCACAATAGTAAGCAAACAATTTTTATAAATAAACAAAAGCACTGTCCTTGACATTCGTGAGTAATTCCAATGTCCATGCAACAAAAGCAGTTCTTTTAACTGAGAAAAGTGACAAACGGCCAGATCTGAGTAACTTTTAGCTTGACTTTCATTTTTACTCATTATCGCAACACCCACATCAGCCGTTTGAATCATGGGAATATCTCCATAGCCCTGTCCAATCGCCATCGTCACTGGGCGGAAAGAAAAGTTATCCTTGACAAGACTCACGATTTTCGCCTTGTCCATCGGCAGGAGTCCATAAAAAAGCACTGAACTTGCCCCAAACATGAGACAACATAACAACTTTCGCGCTTCATCTGAAGCCAAAGCAATAATAAAACTTTGCCTATCAATTGTCAAGGTGTAATTCACGGAGTTCGGGAAAAACATCTTCTTTAAAAAATCTGAAATCGCGATTTCTGGTTTCACTATTTTTTTAAATAGTGGGTGTTGGGAAAGCATTACTTCTGCATTGTTTTCAGAAGTCTTCGGTTGGATTGTCGGGCCTTTGTCGGTTTTTTTGAGTTCGTTTAAATGCATGCTTTCTTCTGAGTCCTGCTTGTTTGTGTAGGAACTTTTGCCTTTGCTTCTTTTTACACTCACGTTTCTTGAAATAGGGTCATCTTGGACTTCGTTGAAGAAATGCTGGCTGATAAGGCGCATCATGTAGTTGATGCACTTGCCTTCTGTCTGGATTTTAGAAAGGCTGATCATTTGTGAATCGCGTTTTAAAATTCCTACTTTTCGAGCTGTGGTTGTCGTGTTCATTTCGTTGTCACCTGTTAACACCCAGATTTTTATTCCAGCTTTTTGAAGGATTTCGACGGTTTGAATCGTTTCAGGAAGGACAACGTCCTCGATTCCAGCGATTCCTAAAAACACGGAATCTTTTTGTAGGTCTTCGAATAAAGTCATGATCCTGCCTTCGGAATCTACAGGGATGTGCTTTGCGCTTTCAACTTTCGCCACGAATTCAGTTGCAGCATTTTCAGTGATTTTTTTGAAGGTTAACAGGGTGGTTCTAAATCCCATTCCACAAGTGTAATTAAATTGACTTTCCAGGTCTTCTGTGCCGTTTTCTTCAATGATTTTCAAAATTTCATCATAATTTCCTTTTGTGTACAAAATATATTCAGTTGCAGTCTTGATCAAAATACTTGACTTTTTAATAGTAGAAGAAAAAGGACTGGTTGAGAGGATCTGGTACTTTTCCCTTGTTCCTAAAGAGTCGATTTCAACAGAAGATTCACTTCGATGCAGTAGTTTTATCCCGATTTCATTTGCAGCCTCGACCATCGCGATCTCATCCCGGGAGATCCCGATGAACTGAGAGTCATCAGTGAAGACCGAGTTACAAACAGCGAGACTTCTGCCAAATTGATACAAATTCGAAGTTTCATCCTTAAAAAGCGTTTGTTTTAATTTATTGAAAGGTGTAGTCAATCTTTCTGAAAAGAATCCAGATCGATTCGAGTCTACTTTAGGAAATATTTTCATTGAGCTTTCACTAAAAACTCTAGTAAACAAAGGCTTATCCTCGTCGATGATAGTTTGACTCCGGTCTTGGTCGTCTTCTTCTCTGAAGTACTTCGTGTTCCCGACGAGGCAGAGTTTAACTTTCAGGTCATTTTCAGTTAAAACTCCGCTTTTATCAGTGAATAAGTACTCGACTTGCCCGAGGTTTTCATTCACGTCGCCTGTGTTGAAGTCGACTTTCCTGCCTGACCTTCTTGCGATGACGAAAGACTGGAAAATCCTCAGCATGTCCATCGTCACAAAGAGAGAAATCGGGATGATGTTGTTGTAAAGAATGGTGAATAATACAAAAGGCGCGACATAGTCACTGTTGTCATTCAGGTCCGAGACTGACAAGTACCGAAGAGCGAGATAAGAAAAGATCACCATTAACAAAAGGATAATAAGCAGAGAAAGGACCCATTTGTTGACTTGCCTCTCAAGTTTCGAGATCTTTCTCACTGGTTTTCCAATGTTCAGGTAAGTTTTAGTCTCTAGTCCTGTATAAACAACTATTCCAATCGCCCATTCACTGCCTCTCAACGAACTTCCTCTGTAAGCCAAGCAGTAGCTAAACAAGCTAATTGCTTTAGGATGACCACTTAATTTCAATTTCCCTTTAAACCTGTTAAAGTCATTATTCGGAGCTTCAAAGCTGATCATGCCAGCCATTCGACTAAGTACATAATCCTTATCAAGACTCTGTATAAGTCCATGAGTTTCACTGACAGCCTTCTTCGGCATCAAGTCAGAGCACCCATTGATTCCAGCAGTATCCAAAAAGAACTTCCTGTCACCTTTCGTACCTAAAACAACAACATCAGCAGGAAACTTCTGATCTTCATAAACTATAACAATGCTGCCTACAAGTAAATCTTCACATTTGACCCTGTCAAATTTACCTCCAGTCCAAAAGCTGTAGTCAGAATTATTTGTTTTCTTGTCCTCACGTCCTCGGTAGTAGTCGTTATACGCGTCTTTAAGAAGCGTCAACGTTATCAGAATGGCCAGAGGAACGACTGTCGTCCAGCTGTCCACTGGGTTCAGGCCGAAAGGAATCAACTGGAATATCGACACGATCAGGAACCAGATGTTTGCTGAACGCTGGAACTGCTCGAATAAGTTTTTCGGTAGCAGGTTTAACCAGGTGTATCGCGTTGATTTCACTTTGTTGTTCAGGTATTGCGACTCGGAGATTATTGAAGATCCTGACAACTCTTGCATTCGCCAGTTTCCTTCTTTATCGGAATTCATATTTTTATTATTGGTTAAGACGTGCAAGAATTGGGAAATGGGATGATTTTTTAGTTTATTATTTTGGGATTTTTGGGGTTTTGGAGATTGTGTTTTTTTTTAGGTTTAGGGGAATTTGATTTGGAGGTGGTTGTTTAATTTTAAAGGAATTATTTTTAAAATGAATTGGATGAATTTAATTGGATTTATTAAGGAAAGGGATTGCTAAGGCAGGTTCTTTACTAGAAAATTAATGAATTTCTTGAAGAATAGTCCTAAAATCTCATTAAAGTGCTTAAATCCATCAGTTTGACAATAAAACAATGAAAATTCGCCCAAAATCAGCAGATATCAGAGAAGTTGCTCAAACAGGGAAAATGTCGATTCCTAAGTCATGTGAATTAAATTCTCTTCCACCGGTCTGTGATAATGAGCACATGACTGGTTACTGTTACTGTCATTTATGTACGTGTGGAGTTCACAAGTGTCCAGGGGATTATAAACGTCGACTTTTTTCAGCGAGCAGTCAATTTATTTCAAACTACCACCGAAACTACCACCGCAAAAACTCTTCAGTAACAATACACAAGCCAATGCCCGAGTTCAGACCAGTGAGTTTCGCTTTAAACTCTCAAAGCACATCACAAAAAGACTTCGAAAAGCAAGAATATTTAAAATCCGAGTCATTCTGCCCTTTAAAATCAAGTCAAACCCGTTTAAAGTTCATAGGAAAGACAAGTTACGAAAGAAATTTCAACAAATGGAACGAGAGTTTTCTAGAAAAACAATATGTGATGGAATTTCCAACACCTTTAAGAGACGCCAAGTTTTCCACTGAAAGCTGCTATCGAGGCAACTTTAATGATAAAAACCTTTCAGTTTACGAAGAAAACAACGAAATCGCTCGGAAGACAAAGCAAAGGTCTCAAGGCATTCGAGGAATCATCTCAAGTTTCAATGGTTTTCTCGGCAACAGCTCACAAAAGAGTGACTTTAAACAGGTTAAAAGCCAGCCTTTAAAACTTGCTAAAGGACCTGAACCGATTTTAGAAACTCCTGATTATCGAGCGCATTTTACTTCGACTTATAAAGAAGCTTATTCGAATCCTGTATTTTCGAGAACTACGAAGAAGAAATTTGCGAAGACTTGAATATTTTCTAATTTTTTTTAAGATTTAGTTTTGATATAATGGAAGGGAACAGAATTTGTTTTAAGGGTGCTTATGGCACTGTCAGATGGAATGGGATTATTCAGGGGAAAGAAGGAAATTGGATTGGGATTGAATGGGATGATCAGAGTAAAGGAAAGCATTCTGGTGAATTTGAAGGGGTTTCTTACTTTAAAACTCGTTTTCCGAATCATGGGAGTTTTGTTAAGGAATCTGTTGTTTTTTCTGAGTGCTCTCCTGCTGTCTCTCTAGAATTTGCAATACTAAACAAATACGCAGATAGAAACGAGCTAGACCTGACTGAGACATACGCATTCACAGGCCAGAACCGTAAAAAGCCAATTGAATTAGTAGGTACCGAGAAAATCATCAGTAAACAAGAAAAAGTCGACATGCTGAAAGAAATTGCATTGCAAGGTTGTCTCGTAGGCGAGATAACCTCAGGCTTCGGAAGGCGAATCTTGAGTTGTGAGACTCTTCGACTCGACCAGAACTTGCTGAACTCTTGGGACCAGGTTTCTCTAATTTTAGATGAAGTTCCTCAGTTAAAAACTTTGAGTTTGACTGCGAATCGACTTGAATTGCCCTTGACAAGGCCAACCACATCAGCGCTGCAAGTCTTGGTCCTCAATAATATGGGATTGACTTGTCAGGATCTTGTTAATGTTCTTCCACAGTTTCCTTCTTTGCAGGAACTGCATTTGTATAAAAACTTTTTTAATGATTTGATCATTTCTAATGAATTATTACAGAGTTTAATACTTTTGAACCTGGAAGATAATCAAATCACTTCTTGGCAGGCTGTTTCTGAATTATGTAAGGGGTTGAATAATTTGGAGAAATTGATTTTAAATGAAAATCCGATTGGAGAGGTCAATTATCAAGGCGGCTTCCCACAACTAACCGCTCTCTCAATAGAGAACTGCGGTATATCCAACTGGTCTTCAATAGACGAGCTCGAAAAGTTCCCAGGTAAAATAAAAGAGTTACGAATCGCTCGAAACCCAGGTCTAGGTGCAGAAATGCGTTTAAGCATCCAACGTTTCAACATAATCGCACGAGTAGGTTCTCTATCAATGTTAAGCGGTTCAGCAGTGCGAGCCCAAGAGCGACTAGAAGCCGAGCGTTACTATTTACGATCAATGATGGACGTGACCGGTCTAGAGTCTTCTTCACGTTGGCAAGAATTGATAAACAAGCACGGCCCGCCAAGCGAGATCTTTTCCAGAGTAGTGACTGAAAAAGACACTCTAGCAGGACAAACATTGAACAGCAACACCGCCTCGTTAATCATCAGATGTCTCGCAACGACAGGGATGGGAAAAGAAGTGAAAAAAAAATTGATTCTTAGCATGACTGTCGCTGACTTGAAGAACATGTGCGCCAAGTTGTTTGGAGTGAAAAACAATGAAATTCGTTTAAGTTTTCATGATAAAAGCAGCTTCATGCCGGAAGTCATGGATGATAATTTGAAGAGTATCGGGTATTATGTGATGACTGAAACTGGAGAAATTTGGGTTGAAGACTTGGGGTAGTAGATAAAGTTTTTTATGATTTATAATGGTTAGTATCAAACATTCTCTTACTATTCAAACTGGGGAATCAGAACTTTTTAGTGTCAGGTGGAGTCCTGATGACTTGCTTTTGGCTGCTGCTTCTTCGGATGGGACTGTTAAGATTTTATCGAAGGATGGAGATAGTATTAATGCTCTTCCTTGTTATAGGAATTTAGCTTATCCTGTTACTTCAGTTCGATGGAGACCTTCTGGGGGAAAAACTAGGAATATTGTGTTGTCGGCTACTTGTGATGGAGGGATGTATCATTATCATGTGTCGTCTGGAAAAATTATTCATTTTTCTCAGATTAGTGCAGGAATACTCTCTCTTGATTACTCTGAAGACGGTCAATTTTATGCTATAGGTTGCGATGACTCTTCAATCCAGGTCTTTGACGAAAACACAAAAACGACGATAGCAAGTTTCAACGAAGAATGCGGTCTTCACCATACATCTCGTGTAATGTGTTTAAAATGGTCATCTCGTTCAACTTTTTGGACTGGAGGATGGGACAAAATGGTTATTCTCTGGGATATAAGAACCAAGAAAAGTATTCGTCACTTAAACGATTTGAAGCTTTGCGGAGAAGCTATCGATTTCGTTGACAATCGAATGATAACTGGTCAATACGAAATTGAAAATCAGGTAAAAATGTGGGATTTGAGGACTTTTGGACTAGTAAAATGTGCAACTGTTGGAAGCTCTGGCAATAAGTGTTTGGTTTATTCTGTCAAAGCTGGAAATAACTCTTTGGCAGTCAGTGGAAGTGGAAGAAATTCAGTGTTTTTTTTGGATAAGGAATTGGAATTGATTGGAATCGTCGCTGGAGTTGATAAACCTTCTTATAGCTTGGACTTTGATCGTAGTAAAGAAAGATTAGCTGTTTCAAGTGGAGATGGCAGTGTTAGAGTTTTTTCTATATAAATTTATGGAATTTTCATAAGTTTGGATAGGCTGATTGATTTAGGATTTAAGTTTTTTTAAAGTTGAAAAATAAGGTATTTAAGGATTTACTGCTTAGTTTTAAGATATTTAAACTTGGATTTTTTTATGATTGAATGAATTTCAGAAATTTATGTGGTTTTGAAATTTATTCTGAATAGAAATGTAATTTGAGGGTTTTATTTTTCCAACTATTCCTTTGAGAATTTTTTAAATAAATTATTTTAATATACGCTCAATTATAATAGATATTATTGAAAATTGTATATCGGGTATATTTTCCGAACTGGATTTTTAAAATTTATATCTTATCTAGTTAGCTGTTTTAAGACAGGATACTCTCGAATTTTCACTTAATCAAAAATTCGCCATTCAAACTCGATAAAATCATCAAATTCAGGATCTTCAGAGTTATTTCTGTATGCAAATCTTTAGTATCTGGATCTTCAATCAAATCAGATTTCGTTTATCTTTGCTTAAACTTACTTTTAACCATATTGGATTCAATGATGATTAAAAGTATTTATACTCGTTTATTTTTAATTTTTTCAATATCATCACGAATCTTTGAGAGATATAATCAGCTATAATAACTGAAAAATGTAATTTCATCTAAAAATGCATACTAATATAAATACTTTGCTGAAGGTTCAAACTCAATAAACATTTAATAAAAATTTTAGATTAGTCATCTTACTAATTCTAAAAAAATCTTAGATTATTCATCTTCCTGATATTTCGAAAAGTGTTTAAATTTATTACTTGTTAAGCTTGTCGTAAATTTATACTTAATTAAAATTTATATTTTGTCTCTTAATTTAATCCAAACATCTACCAATAGATACACGATTATATATCTTTACCATAAAATTATTAATTATTGTGCATTACATAATTTATGTTTTATATTTTTAGTTATGATTCAATTTCTAATAATAATTCATTAGATCATCAGCTTCTTCTTGAGTGAATCTTAAGTGCATACTCAAGTAAAAATTGTGAATCTAATATTTGTTAAAGTGGTTCAGGAACCACTTATTCTTGAAGATTATTTAAATTTAATTTTTTTGTCATTCCGCTTTTTTATTGTTTTGTAACATGAAAGGATTACCCTTATATTGTTCAGTATTTTTTACAATAAATTCTTAGTAGTTTATAATATTCATCGATAAGAACAATAACTTTTTTCTATGAAAGTTATATATAGTTTTTAATCATTATACATAGAGTGATCCAATGTCGCGCTTTGTTAGGACATTAGTAACTGTTAAGTATTTATTTAAAAATCTCTCTATTTTAGAGCATAAATCTGATTTTGTAAGATAGTGATGTGCTAAATTGCAAGTTCGAGTAACTCAGGAACTTTTCTAAAACTTGAGTTTATTTAATTGTACCTGAAGTATCATTTAGAGTCACTGATATAACTGGATATTATTTTTTGTAATCCACTGCAGATTAGTATAAAAACAGTTCTTAAAACATTAATCTTGATTGTTTCATGGATCATATATCTTCTTTGAGCCTCTCCAAAGTAAATATACTGAAAATAAATTTTATCAATCAATAACTATAGTCATATTTAAGTATATGCGACTACCTTAATTTGAAATTTGCATCTAAGAAAAGTAGAATATGAAGATTTTTTCTCAGAGCAGGTCGAATATACAAATCTAATAAATCAGAAAAAATAAAAATTAGATAGCCTAGATCATCTTAACTAATTTCTATGATTTTTCAGCGCTTTGTCTCAAATTCTCATCGCAACAAACGAAAGAGCTCAAGAAGCGATCTTTTGACATATAGTGAGTTTTTATAAAATAAATAACTGCGGTTCTCACTTAAGATCCTTAATCCTCTTCACAATTTGAAATCTGAATATAGGAAAAACTATTCAAGCGGCTCAACCGAAAACAAAGCGGTTATTCAATTTATTCCATAAATCGTCAGATCTCAAACGAATTGCAAGACATTCTTGATCATAGCTAACTTTAATTATTATAAAGTACTTATAAATCTTCAAGAAAATCAATCAAACTCGCGGATTTAGTATTTGAATGACAGTTTTTTTAATTACAATTAAAAAATTTCTCTAATTTCAACTTTTTTTGAAAATCTTTTGAAAAATGTTGACTTTTTATAATTACTTCGAATTCAATTGATTTTAAATGTAAGATTTTTTAGCGGAGTACGAAGGGGATCAGATTTTATATTGAAATGTAGCAAAGCTTTGATAAAAGATTAAGAGACCCAAAGAATAGCTTTTATTGTTTATATTATTGGGTAAAATGAAAATTATTGAAGAAATTTCTCAGAATTAAAAAGTTAAACAGTTTAAATTACTCTAAACCTGTTGTGCTATAGAGTCATTTTTTAGGAAAAAACTTGGATCGCAGATAACATATTGAATGCACAGATTCAAGGATCGATATCATGGTCAGAGATTTATAAAGAGTTAGGTTGACTTGAAGCGTACCTTGAACTATAATAAGACTATATACAGAAATTAAAATAAAGCTAATTATAAACAAAAATTAATATTGAGATAAATATTTGAGTGATATCATGAAAAGTAAACAATTGCATGAAAGTAGAAATCAATGAAAACTCTAAAAAAGTTTACTATTTTATTTCTTCCTGAGATAAAAACTCTGAAAACTTTCTTCAAAGAACTGCAAGATGGATTTTAAAATTATTAACTAATCAAAGGCTTTTCTAAAAGAGAATCATTAGATTTTTTTACTTTCTTCAATGAAAAATATATTAAAAAAATCACCAGGGTCAAAGATACACTAAAAATAAATACAAGAAATGACTTACCAGATGAAATTACTTTGCTTGTTTTAAATTCTTTAAAGTTTCGCATTATTTCCAAAGCACAGAACTGCTGAAGACAACGATGAAACCTACTTGAATTCAATTTTTCTTCAGTTTCATTTTTAAAATTCAAACATTTACTGCAAAATGTATGATTTTCATATGAATTTTTTAGAAATGCCAACTTTTCAATTGTTATTTCTTGGGAGCAGTACTTTTGAACGCATTCTAAAATCAAATCTTCTTCATTGAATTTTAAGCAAGAATCACAATTTTCCATTTTTTGTTCTTTATTTAAAAGACTAGCTGAAAGTCCTTCAATTTGGCTTCTGCAATAAAACTTGGTAAATTCTAGAAAATCGTCATTTGACATGATTTTTTTGTCGTAATCATCCCAACATTTGTCACAGAAATCTTTTTTGTTGGATTGGATCACTTTTTTTGAGCATTTTTTAGTGCAGTCTCTAAAGAACTGGTTAAATAGACCGAAAGACTCGTAAAAGCAGAGAGATCTGCAGGATTCTTTTGATTTTAGGGTTTGATTTGATGGTTTTGAGATTGATGACGTTTGGCTGCAAAGATTTAGAGGTTTTTTGTTGAGATTTATACCACAGAGTAGATTTTTAGTTGTTTGGTCCATAGAAGTTGCGAGGTTATGAATATTATAGTGCCTGATCATGTTAAATTTTGCTTCATATGCACTAATTCGGCAGTTTTTAATCACAGCATCTAAAAAGTTCTTCTGATTACCAGGATGAACCAGTGAATACCTCTTACAGCATTCATCTTTCACAAGTTTACTATCAAATCCCTGACAAAACCAGTTAAAGCAAGCATAAAATTCTTTTCCTTTGTATTTTTTGCATGGTTCACATATTGCAAATTCATTCTTCTGATTGAGTTCTAAATTTCTGTAAATGAACCCAGAAATATCTCTTTTCTTGTCACCATCCAAAAGATCAAATTTTTTTACGAGTAGAACAGTCGGATCATTGAAAATATAAAAAAACACAAGATTGAATTCTTTCTTTGTTCTAAAATTTCTTAAAAATTCAACTATTTCATCCTCATTTTCTTCAAATTTATTAAAATCTTTAAAACTGAGTTTTTTGTTCATTAAATTCGAATCCAACACGTCTTTATAACAAAATGCGCAAGATAAGTCTCCATCCTCTAAATCATAAAACCCTTGCTTCGAGTGACAGTGAGAACAGTAAAACTGTTCATCTACTCGAGAAGCGAATTGAGCATCATAAACCTCTAACATTTCCTTTTCACATTCTTTAATCAAGCATTCAAACAGATCTAAAAAGCTAAAAAACCCTTTTCTAAACATATCCTCACAAGGAAAGTCGCAAAAATCATCCAGAGTCGCCAGCCGGTCATTAAAAAAACCTTGAAATTCCTTTCCACAATTTCTAGCAATACAAACTTTCAACGACTGCTCTGAAAACCCAGAACAAGCCGCACATTTCGAGTAAAATTTCGGAAAAACTGCGAAAATTTTCAATTTCTTTTCATGTAAACTGGAAAATTGAGGAAAGTTGCAAAAAACTGACTGACAAGTGCTTAAAGAAGGACCATTGAATAGGACTTGACAGTCCTCACATTTAGAATTTTTAGAAAATTTTAATTCTTTCATCATTTCAATCACATTTTTAGAATTTCCACAAAGTTCAGCATGACATTCGAAGTAGTCAGATGAATCTTTTAGTGTTTTTCTGTAACAGTAGTTTATACATTGATCTGATAAAGGACTCACAGTGCCGTAGTCGTCAATTAACACCTGAGCAGTTTCTTTTCGGCAATACAAAAATGCGCAGTTTTTAAAGTCTTGTCCTTCGAGACCTTCACAAGACTTACAACTGGTTTCAAGAGTTTTAGACTTCGCCAGAATTGATGACTTTTGAATTTTGCATGAAAAGAAAGAACATGAAACAAGGGCATCTTTTGATTGCATTGTCTCAAGACAGGTCTTACATGAGGAGATTTCTGTCGGGAACATGTGGATCAGTTGCCAAGGATGGACTATTGATAAATCTAAGGCTTTTGATGTGATTTCTGATGAACAGTTTAGAAGAATGCATAAGGAGTAAGCTTCTTTTGAGTTTTTTATGCAGAGATCACAGTTGCTGGAATGAAGACTTTTGTGGGAAGATAAGATTTCTTTTGAGAGGATTTCAGATTTACAGTGATTCTTTGCACAGAGGAGGAAATCGTCTGGTCGTTGAGAATAACATTCGGAACACTTGGAGTTCGGTTTTAGACTCATTACTGTTAGTGCGATTGATGTTAGGTAAAGAATTTGGGTAGATGTAATGATCATTTTTATGTATTAGATCTTTATCAGTCTCTCGCATTATCTACCAACTCCATATCCAAAATAAAATATTATTCTTTTATCAAAATTAGCATCATGTCTACATTTGATAAATCAACTGATAAAGAAAAATAATTCTAAGATAACACCCAAATTTTAAATCATTTAATCAAATCACCAAAAAAAAACCCAAAAAAAAACCTCAAGCCATAATCATCTATTATTCTAGGCTAACCTCCTCAAAGTCTTTTTCTTTTTATTTGCAACAACCTTGAACCCATCTCCAAATTTTTGCAAAAACTGAGCGAAGTCATTAATCAGTTCATTATGTTCCCCAGCAGCAATTTTATCTTTCTTATCACTTCCAAAGTCATTTTTATTCCCAGCAGGAACTTTAAGATTCAAGAAGTCTCCATCCCAAAAAGCCATGATTTCTCCATTCAAAATAAGAGGATTAATGACCTTAACAACCTCTTTCTTCTCAAGTCCAAACTTTTCACTAAGCTGTTGTTTAGAGAAGTTTTCATACAAATCTCCATAAGTGACTAAAAACGTGATCATTCCTGCTTTTTTCATATTTTCCAGCATTAAAAGTTTGACACTCTGAGCTCTAGGCACATGTTTCCAAGTATAAAGATTTTCCAGAATATCAAAAGCTTCCTTCCAATACCCTCTTCTCAATTTCTGCGTTGCCATAATGATGAACTCCCTGAAACTTTCAGTAAGTCCAGAAGAAGCTTGCCGTTCATGAAAGCTAAGAAGTTTTTTGAAGTACTTAGAAAGAGTGAATTTATCAGGGTCTTCAGGGTTCATGACCATTTTAGGCACATCAAGGATCATTGCACAGATAAAGTAAACAGTTTCAACAACGTCAGTGTTTATATGCATGTGATACGGAATTGCCCGTTTTCGGTCTTCATGAATTGTTGACTTGTCTTTATTGGCACTGAGAGTCTGTGCAAGAAGTTCTTTCAGTCGATGAGTGGAGACGATTTCATTTAAACTGTTGAAGGCTTCAGCGACTTTTCCATTGTAAAAAGCAGCGAGACCGATTTGCACCACGACTCGATTTGTAAAGACCTGTACTGCTAAGTCACTTTGACAAGTGGAAGTGTTTGCTTGTAGGAAAAGTTGCTTGGCTTGTTCATACCGTCCGTGTAAGGCATGATGAAAACTGACCATGAGGGCAGTGATGATTTTTTGAGTGGGTTCTCCATGATTGAAGACGATTTCAGCCATGTCGTTCACGTACTTCTGGGAATCGGTTACTGAGTAGAATAAGTCACTTGAGTGATTTTTTGATTTTTCTCTCATTTCTTGGAGGATGTCGTCGTGGATGTAGTGAATTTGGTAAATACTTAACTCTGCTAGTTTTGATAGTTTTTGACTGTCTTTTATTGACTCAAGGAAGGAATAAGCGTGTTTTATTAACTTGCTTAGTTGGATGTTGTCTAAAAGACGTTGACTGTATTGAACAGATTTCGTGTCTAAGCTTTTAAATGCTTTTGTCAACTCACTTGAAAGACGCTCTACTCGAAGAGACATCGACAGGATTATTGAACGTCTTGTCTCGTCTAAGTCTTCAGGAACTGGATACTTTGGAATGTAAATCGTTAGGATCTGGTGCATGTAGTCTACTATTGAAAGCCAGGTTTCTCTTGGCATTATCACTGAAATCGTGTCTTTCGCTGTTTCGAACTCGATTAAAACCAGCAGGTTTAAGATCTGAAGGGTTAGTTCTGAGTCTTTGCAGTGAGTCAGAAGAGTTTTTAACTCCGGGATGAAAAGTTCGGAATTTGTTACTTTTTTTACTCTTTTTTCCTGGATTTCCTTGATTTTCGCTGAGATGCTTTCTGTGGTGAAGACTTCTTTTTTTACTTCTTTCACGTCTATCTTTTTACCTTCTTTAATAGGTCCTTTAGGCTTTTTGCTTGCATCTTCACCTTCTTTTTTTTCGATCTTTTTTTCAGGTTTATCTTTGATTTCCCAGAATCTTCTTCGTTCTTGAGGATCAACTGGTCTACTTCTTTCTTCTTCCCTTTCCTCGTCAATTTCACTGTCATCATCATCATCATCACTGCCTTCTCCCCATTCTTCACTATCATCCTCTTCCTCTTCAGACCCTTCCTCCTCTTCATCCTCCTCACTTTCACTTTTCTTATTATTTTTCTTAACCTTCTTCTCATCTTCAGCCTCGACACTTTCCTGATCACTGACTTCACTTTCAACAGGATTGGCTCTAAAAGCATTAATTTTTTCTTCAAACTGAGGACGATTCTTCTTAAGTTGAATTTTAAGTTTAGTGAAAGACTTTGCATTATTAGTATTCATCTTCTTCTGAGCCTCTTTAGTGACTGAGTTAACAGCATCTTCAAGTCTAACAAAAGTCCTGGCACAAAACACAGGAAGTCCTTCAGCATGAATGACATTTTCCGACTTCGCAATTTGTTTAAGTAGCTCTTCATACTCATTGACAGTTCCAATATAATCTAAAATTTTAAGCTTGTTCTTGATTTTCGCACAATGACCTTGAAGGACTTCCCATCTTTTTTCCTTCTGTGTTTTAACCACTCGAGTTTCTTCCTCATCGTCAGAGCTGTCGTCGAACAACTGGCGTCGGTCTTCAATGCGTTGCCTTTCGTCTGACTCTTCTTCTGAGTACTCAGACTCTTCGGAATCCACGAGTTGAAAACGCGAAGCCATTTT
Organism: Stentor roeselii; assembly: GCA_006503475.1. NCBI lineage: Eukaryota > Ciliophora > Heterotrichea > Heterotrichida > Stentoridae > Stentor > Stentor roeselii. Next base: position 30,791 of record RSEH01000195.1, on the reverse strand, counting down.
TATTACCTAAGCTTTTTTCTTTTTTAGTCCTTCAGGAATGTGTCTTCCTGGCGAGTATCGAAGAGCTGAGATGAGAAGGATCAGTCCGAGGATGGAGAGAAAAAAAGAGAGAAGAAGGGAGTATTCGGGAAATGGCAATTGTGAAAGGATTATTTTGATACCTGGAGGAAATTTCGTGAGCAGGAGAGAGTTGAGATCTGATAACGAATTCATTTTATTAGGATGGATAAATGGAGAGTTTTGCAGTTATTTCACTGTTTTTACTGTTTTATCTGGGTAGCTCAGCCGGTATCGCCTGGGTGTTAAAAATACCGAATGGAATGTCGAGGGTTGATGGGTGGAACTACGTCGGGCAGCATGTTTCTTTACTTCATGCGAGTCTTGCAACGGGTTTTAGCTTCGGGTTGTATTGCTTTGAAGGAGGAGTGGACTATAATGCGAAGACTAACAGTTTACATGTTTTCCTCTTGTCGGTGAAAGGTACTTAGAACACTATTGGATATTTGATTTATGATTTTTTTTATGCTGAAGTCTTCGGATTTCATGATTGGTCTATGCGAGCTCATCATGTTCTTGTTGTTTTGGGAGCCACTGTCATGACTGTCTCTGACATCGGAGGCTCTTCAGCTACCAGTAAAAATCAATTAGTTTGCATCATCTTAACAGAAGGGACAAATCCTCTGCTGAAGGTGAACAAAATCTTATCAATGCAAGGAAAATCCAACACCTGGCTTTATAAAGTCACTGAGAATGCTTTTGCCTATCTTTTTGTATTGTTTCGAGCTGTATTTATAACTTGGGTAAATTTCAACATCTGGGCATCAGAAATGCCTTTGACTGTAATACTGACCATGTCTTCCACTTATGCTGTTGGCCTAGTCTGGGTGGCGAAGGTTCTCGCAACGATGAATAAAAAGCTCCAACTGGAACCTTTAAAGATCTTGACAGTTTTTTTATCAAGAAACAAGACCTTTTTCGTGATTTTCTGCTTTTTCTGGGCTTTAGCCTTTCCACTTTTATTCCACTCATTGTTTAACACAGGAAAATTTCATCTTCGAGCAGGGTCTTTCACCTTCCTCTAAAAATCACTCTTAAAATTGCAATAAATCATGGAAAACAGCACATTGCTCTGGATAATCTTCGTTTTTCTCACAGGAGGTCTCAGTTACCTCTACGGAAAACATGTCCAGTCCCTGAACAACCCGAAGAAATACGAAGAACTCGCAACAGACGAGTTAGAAAACAAAAAAGACGTGTCACTCTACCGAGAAGAGCCAAAAGACACTTCTTATCTAAAAAAAGAACTCGAGCGCGAGCGCGAGACAAAGAGAAAACTCGTCGAACAATACGAATCTGAACTATCTTACTTAAAAACTTTGATTTCTAAATCAGAATCCTCTAAAAAATCTGTAAAAAACATTCAGGACCACGAGGAAAAAACTCAAAAGCTTTTCGAGGAGATGTCAAATGAACTAGGTCCAATGGTTCAGATTGTTAATGGAAGTCACTTATCAGATGATGATGACGTCAACGACGCGATTGAGAAAGAAATTAATTTAAAGCCTTAGCTAATCTCTGAGACTTTTTACTTGAAAACCTCTTCAGCAACCGTAAGCCGTTTGAGATGGACAAAGGGAAACTAACAGGGCAAAGTGAGTTGTACTTCGGAGATTCAGAATTTAAATGAATGCTGATTCGAGCTGAGTGAACCGCTGTGCACGCTTTAGTCTCTTGTGAAAAATTCCTCTCGCTGCGGGATTTTCCTTGAAAAGCTTGTTTTTTCCGGAAAATCTGGAGATATGAACAGTCTGAAGACGCTGTTCGTAAAGATTTATTTACTGTGAACTGAGGACTTTTTACTTCAGGTTTAAAAGTGCAACCTGAAAGTCCTTTTTCTTCTTTTTTCAATCGAAGCTCAGCAAGTCTCGCGTTTTTTTTCTGTTGCCAGGCCAGGCCTCTTTCATGGATTCCTGAAAAAGAAGCTTCTTTTGGCTCTTCTGGGTCTTTCAAGAATCCTCGGGAAAAGACCTCGGCTCTTAAAGAAGAAAGCAACGCGTTTCTTTTTAAAATGTCGGAAGGAAAAAACTGCTCTTGGTTCACTTCGAGTGATGGAAAAGTTATCAAGTCGATCATGGGTGAAGCGCCGTCTGTGAAGCGATAGGATTGGACGAAAGGCTTTGAATCATTCGAAGAAGAATCAAATTTTAAAGAGTCGAGGTTTATTGAGACTTGTCTTGGAAGAAAACGAGACGTTGATAAGATTTGCATGGTTCTTGTCATACGGGAAGATGAAGTGAGAAGTGACTTGTTTGCTATCTTACGAGATGTCGGGTTTATCGTTGGAATCGAGGTGTTATTTTTTAACTCTTCTTTTAATCTTAGCACTTTTAATGCGTCGATCTTTTGTTGCAGTTTTTTATGACGTGCAAGAAGGTCAAGTTCGATTTTTTTTCTAGGTAACGGGGCTTCGATCACTTCGAATAAGAAGTTGTCCATTATAGGTGGATTAAAGAAGATTAAAGTATTGAGTTTTATTGTTTTATTGATGATTTTGTATTGAAACTTTCGAATCATTTTCTATTCGCCATGATGACTGGGTGGATCTGAAGAAGTCGATAAATTTAAATATTTTTTTGAATGATTTTATTGAAAAGTTTTCGAAAGTTGAAGGTTTTGAAAAGAGGAGAATTTCAGGTTTCGTCATCGAAATCGTTGTTCTCTCCTTTTAAGATAAAAAACCGAAACCTTTAGATGAAGTTTTTTTCGGCTTTTCTCAGTTTTCTGGGTTTTAAGACCTTACGAGAAGTTACTTAATGTAATTAACTTACTACTGTGTTCCTTTTTAAAGGAATTCTAAGAAAAACTGGCTTCGGCTGCAAGGAGTAGTCGTCTTTTATGTTTACTGCTGGAAGAGTTTCTTGCAGTTCTTTAATTATGTCGAGGACTCGTGGAAAAAGCGATGCATAAATAATGCTCGTTTCTTCTGATGGCTCTTCTTGTAAGGATTTCCATTCTTTTGGTTTTAATGGGCCTGATTTTGTTGGAAATGGACTCGCTACACTGTCGACAAGTTCCATACTCCCGACAGTGCTGAAACTTTGCAGTGATGCTCGGAAGCCGGTGCAATCGTTTTCATCAAAGGTTGACATAAGACTTATCCCTTAGGTTTTATAGCCATATTTCCATAATATTCAGAAGACTGATACTATGGCTAGTTTTATATAAACTGAGGAGCTTTTAGATAATTTTAGAATACCGACAGTTCACCAGTATGACCCTATTCTTATTAGTTTTAAGAATTAAAATTTATACATTTAATAATTTATTCTAGATTTAATTTACACTTGTAATTTATGATTTCTCTTATAATTTAATGATTTAATACAAAATCGATGCTAGCTTTACTGAGTCTACATTTTTAAGCTCTGATGAATTGAATATTTAATTTAAAATTTTATACGATAACAAATATGCTATATTTAAATTGAATCAAAACCTATTACTTTTTATCTAAAAATCCTGCATAAATTAAGACTGTTAAAATTAATTCAATCAATCAAATAATTCCATATTAAACTTCCTTAACTCAACCAAAATGCATTCAATAATCCAAAGTTATTAAATCATCCAAATTCATTCAATAAATAAAATTAATCAATCAAAACTCAATCTAAACCTCCTTAACTCAACCAAAATGCATTCAATAATCCAAAAGTTATTAAATCATCCAAATTCATTCAATAAATCAAATTAATTAATCAAAACTCAATCAATCCAAATTCAATAATCCAAATAAACCAATCTACTTACATCACATTAAAATTTCCATATCAAAATCAATTTTTTTTCCAACCCATTCTAAATCTAAATCGAAATCCAAGCAGGTATAATTACAACGATAATGAAAAAAGACAGAATGATCCAATCCCGAGTAAATTCCGCGACAGACGAAACCTTCGAAAGAATGAAGCGAGTTTACATATCACAGATCTGCAAAACCGACGCTCGTCCTCAAAAGGTAAGTTCCGATCAGCTTCTAGATATTGGAAAATCTTTACCTGGGGTCAGTAGGAGCAGCTTACAATTTTCAAGTTCTTCAACAATTGAAAATTTCTTCAATTCTAACAGTCTGCGAGTGTCTTCCTCCTAAGTTTCCAAATGATTTCGAATATAAAGTTATTCAAGTGACTGACGAGCCTTCCGTCAAACTCAGTCTTTACTTCAAAGAAGCTACAGACTTTATAAGAAAAGCGATAAATGAAGGAAAAGGTGTCTTAGTCCATTGCTTTGCAGGAGTATCTCGTTCAGCAAGTATAGTGATTGCTTATTTAATCAAGTATCACAAGATGGAGTTTAACTCTGCCTTTAACTACGTAAAAAACAAGCGACCTTGGATTAACCCGAACTACGGCTTTCAGGCGCAATTGAGAAGGTACTGCATTTATTTGAAGGATCAGAAATTGAAAGGGTTTGAAAATAGTTAATGAATTTTGTAGTTCTAGAAGAAGGTGAGATGTTGAAATATGTGATTCAGAATAATGAATTACCTAACTAGTTCTCATGTTTCTTCGCCAGAAGCACTGACTTCATCCTTGCAACGTCTTTTCTGTCTTCTCCTTCAATCATTGAAGAGACTTTTTTCCAGCTGGTTGGAAAAGTTTTTCGTTTTTCAAGCAAAAGTCTTTCTGCTTCTTGGTTCAGTTCTTTTTTCTTTAGAATTTGCTTGTTTCGGTCTGAATGCCACTTTTTTAGATCTTCTCTTGCCTGCTGGCGTTTTTCGTCTTTTTTCATTCTTTCTTTTTCGTCTTTGTTCATCATTTTTTTGTTGCGGTCTCGGTTTTCTTGGTCTCTTAGTCTTTGTCTTTCGAGTTCTTCGGTGTTGACCTCGGCTTGGACGAATGGATCTGAAGGCTGAGGTGCAAATGATTCTCCTTGGCCTTCAAATGGCTCGTTATTGTTAAATGGATCGTTTGAAGTGAACGGGTCACTAGTTCCAAAAGGATCACTACTCACTCCAAACGGATCATTATTTCCAAAAGGATTAGAAAGTCCAACATTCTGACTAGTGACTCCAGTATAACTTTCATTCTTCTCAAAAACATTATCATCCCTTTTAGGTTCTTCTTTTTCAACAACCCTCTGAGCCTCATGTTGACTAGTATCAAAAGTAAAGCTCATAAGTCCCTGCTCTCCATGTTGTTGAGACCCGACTTTAATATCATCCCTTAAATCTCCTCCATAAATTTCATGTCTAGGAACCGGATTTTCAGGACTTCCAAGTTCATCCTTTTCCCATTCCATGACTTTAAACTCTTCAGGTCTCATAAGTCTCCAATGTTCTTCATCATTTTTATTGAAATCAAAGACTTGACTCCATTTATCATTCTTAACATCCAGCTTAGCCTGAGCAAAGTGAGTATTTTGCAGAGGATAAGAAAAGTTATAAGGACCAAAGATGAGTTCTGAAGAGTATTCAATTGCAGGATCCGAGCCACAATAAAGAAAGATGTAAAGTCGCTTGCAGTTCTTAAGTCGAAACTGAGCACAACTGGCAGTAACAACACAATTTTCGCAGTCTCTTAAAAAGATAGAACCATCAGTCGGTCCGAAGTGAAGCCGTGAGTTTGTGACACGGTCAACAGTGACTTGTGCGATTTTGTCCATGAGATAAACGACGCATTTGTCTAGAGTGTCAATTGAGAAGTCATACGGAGAGATCTGTCCAGGTTCTCTAAGAAGAGTCTCTTCACTTCTCTTTTCAAATCGGAAATCAGCCGGGTTCGGTCTTTTTCTCGCCATTAAATATACATCTGGTAAGGAAGAACTTTAATTATTAGTTAAAATATCGAGCAGCTTTTACAACAAACAGTGTCTTCCTCAGGCCCTGGCTTTTTATTGACACTTTCAACTGATGGCTCAATGGGATGAGTTTCACTTAAGTCACTGCCGTCAGTGTTAATAGCTTTCTCTGGCTTTAAAGGACTTTTTGTCTTGTCCAAGGCTTTTTGCATTCTTTTCTTGTAACGGTCTGAAGGCTCGTAGTTTAAGTCGATTCTTTCAGTTGTGTCTTCTGGGTTTTGGGTCTCGAAACTAAGAGTTGAGAAGTACTTTGAACTGTTGTAAGCGTGAGGCATTGATAACTCGAAGGCATTGCTGAAGCGGATCGTGTCGAAGACTGAACTTTCTGTATCGCTTTTTGAGTAGTTTAAGGAAGTAGTAATGCAAGATGATGGCTTTTCGGAAGACTTTTCGTATAAAAAATTTATGTCTTCGTTCATTAGAAGCTCTTCACTTGTCATGTAAGAATCGTATGAGCAGAGGTTTAGAAGGTTGTCCAGTTTGTCCTTTTCGAATGACTCTCCTTCCATGTTTGAGAAAAAATTTGAATTCAGTTTTGGAGGATTCTGAGTTGGAGAAAGAAGAGAAGGGGATAAAAAGTTTTTACTGTCGGATTCGAATGGAAGGGATAGGTTTAATGTGTCTTGGTTACTCGAATATTGAGATTTCATCGTTGTTTCTGGATCGAATAACAAGTCATCGTCTTGTTTTGGACGGATGGGTGTTTTTTGCATTTATATTTACTATTAATTGAATTTGAAAAGATGTAAAGAGGTTTTGATTGATGTTTGGGTCAAGGATTGGAGAATGGATTTTTTTTGGCTTTTGATCGTGAATTTTATCAGTTTTTTTTTTAGATATTTTTAGGTTATGAGGTTTTTTGAGGGATTTTATTGGAGAAAAGCTTTTGAATCAAGATTGTGAATGGATTTGGATGATTTATAAATTAATTAAGGAATTTACTAGGGAATTATATGTATTTATTAGTCTTATTCTCTATTATATGCTAACATAAGATAAAGCTACAGTAATATTGAATTTTATAAAGTTTTTACAGTTATTAATATTATTATACAAAGATTTATGAATATTTGAATAGATATTAACGGGTTTATAGGATGCAAATAAATTTTTTAAGTCTATAAATATTTAAAATCTTTTAGTTTATTCTATTTGAATGATTCTAAATTGATGGTATTGTTATAAACTGATATATGGAATCTATTACCCTGGTCTTATCAAATATCATATTTTTAGTTGCTCATTAAAATATTCACATCCTTAAGTGTACCGAAAAATCCAGACATATCTCTCTCCCAAACCAATAATTATTTTCATAAGAATTCCTACCATTTTAATTATAATTGATAACCCAAACTTTCATATGCCCAATCATAACTTTACAATCCCAATCAACATCTCATCAATAAAAACAACCCAAAGCCAATATCTCCAACTTTCCTCCACAATAACCAAAAATCCTCTAAACCCACCAAATCAATCTCTCCATTTATATAAAATTTCCGATATGATGAATCAGCATTTATCATCCCAAATCAAGTTAACCCCTCTTCGGATGAAGCCATCCACCCCATCAAGTACTTCCCGAATCCTAAACCGACAAAACTGTCTAAAATCCAAAACAAGCGACAAAGAAGACTTCGAATTGATTCTCGACTCAAAAACTCCAAAATCCACAAAAAGCAAAAAAATTTCAATTCTCGGCGAAATGGGTTTCGGGACAGTTCTTCCCATTCCAAAAGAGCAAGTAGGCCATTTCACAAGAGTTCCAAGTATAGGAGTTTCAGATTTTTGGTCAGAACATGAAAAGGAAAAGTTTTTAAAGGCAAAAGGCTGCTGGGGTGTTTACAAGGAACAAAAGAAAAAAGAAGAATTTGATGGAATCACTTTAAGAAGAATTGCCCGGCATTCTTCTCTTCCTTTCGTCCGTGACTTGAAAACTGAAATGAAGGTGAAGGAAAAAGTACTGAAAAGTGGAAAGAAAATGAAAGGTTTCGCTTCGAAAGCGGTTTCTTCTTCGGAGACCCCTGAAAGCAATAATAAGCAGATCAAGGATCTGAATTGTTTGGTTAAAAAATGTGATGTTCTTGCTCAGGATATGACTGATTTTCGCAACTCTGCTAGAAAGTTAGAAGATATTTTAGAGCGTAGGAAGGTTAGTAAGAAGAAAAAGAGGATTTCTAGACAGGATTTAAATGAAATTCAAAACAAGATTTATGCTTTTAATTAATTTTCGAGATAAAAAGTTTTAGCTTAATTGAAAGATTTGGGGTTGGGAGGGATGATGGGAAAGGATAAGAGAAAAGGTTTTTCTAGATTTTTCAGGATTTTTTTTGTTTTAGATAATTGAACTTTATTGAAATTTTGAAGAGAGTCTTATAAATAATAAATAATGATTATCAGTTTATTTTTCACTTTAATCATGCAATTAAAAGCAAATTGAGCAGGTAAACATTATCATATTTCACTTTCTACTTAAACAAGGGTCCTAAACCGATAATTACTGGCCATGATCATCTACGCAATTCATTTCAACTAAATTCACCATTAAAACCTCACCGATATAAATTCTCATCCAATTAACTAAAGAAAAATAATATCATCACGATTCATAGTCTTCCTCACCTCACCCAAATGATTTTTCAAAAAAATAAATCCACTGGTATCAATATCCAAAACCTGCCACTCACTCTGATCCTTCATCTTAACCTTCTCCCCCAGATGCATCCAAAGCTCTTTAAACCTCTCAACAACCATCACAGGCCATTGAGGTTGATCAATTTCTTTAACAATTCCATAAAACTCTTCTAAAACCGAAACCAACAAAGTCTCCTTCTTAAAAATACCAGGAAAGCTTTTTTCCAATGATGCAAAAGTCGTTTGATTCCTGACATTGATTCCAATTCCAACAGTTAAAACAAAGTCTTTTCCTTTATTAACCGAGTTAACAAGGACTCCTGCGAGTTTTTTTCCATTAAGAAAGACATCATTAGGGTACTTTGCCAATAGCCCAGTGAGATTCAAGTCTTTCGGACTTACTTTTTGAATACCTTGAATGATGCTGACTGGAATCGCGAGTTGCAAAGGAAGGATGTTGGCAGTTGAACAAGAGAACTTGAATGAAAACATTAAACAACCGTCTTCACTGGACCAGTCCCCGGTGCGGCCTTGTCCTTTGAGTTGTCCGTCAGCGACGTATAACAAGCCGCTTGGGTGGTGGGCGAAGTGCTGGTCTAGGTACTTTTGTGTCGAGTCACAAAGTGTCGAATGTAAAAAATCATCGCAAAGAAGAGAACGTGCTGATGATGAAAGATTTTCTAGACAGTCGTAAGGCTTCGGGTATCTCGCAACTGGATTGAAAATTATGGTCTTTGGAAGGATTACCTTTTGGTTTTTACTTGAGTAGTAAGAATGAACTACTCGTGGAACTCGACGGATTGATAAGTAAAGCAGAATGGCTGAAGGAATCCCCAGGGCTAAGGCGATTAGAAATTTTTGCTTATTGAAATCCATGAATTATTTAGTTATTTGTTTCGATGTTTTCATAAATTTCAAAAAATTCTTGTTTTGACATCGATCCGGATTTTCTGAAGTCTTCTACAAGTAACTTAGAGTTTTTAATGCCGATTAAGAACTTAAAGAAACTTGAATTCAGAATTCCTTCTATTTCATCCTCGACGACTATTCGATAAGGAGAAGACTTGTCCATTGAAATCTTGAAATTATCGTAATTTAAATGCCAGAAGTCTTCATTTAGCATTGCGTGGTTTGAATTTGATAACCTTCTTAACTGCCCCACCCAGTAACAAAAGAAGAAACTTAAGCCCATTAGAAAGTAAAAGAAAGGTCTTTGACTTTCGTATAATGTTCCACTTGTGTCTGGGTTTTTCCAGGGTTTGTAGTATCGCATTGTCGTGCTGTAGTAAAACATTTGCAGGGCGTAGTTGTTGTTCGTGTCTAGTACCCATAAAGGGTCATAAGTGACTGTCTCGTATCGCGACATCACCATGTGCTTGTGCCATTCTTTGAACTTGAATTGGTACCAGACTGGGTAATCTGGGAATTTTTTGAAATTTTCGTATTCCCACCACTTGTCGTGAGCTATGAATTGGTTTGGGTAAGATGTCCTAAAAATATTCTTCACTGCTTCACCTGTAAAGTTATCATAAAGTAAATTCGAGTACCTCCCCGATACCATCAATTCTGGTTGTCCTTCTTCCTCAACCGGCAGACTTTCAAAATAGTCTTGATACTCGATCTGCCTTTCATCAAATGGATTCAAGTCGAAATTTTCCTTAAAGTATGTATTTTCAACAACTGAGTAGTGAAAAGTTAAAACGTTGGATGAGTATATTTTTACTGGCTGAGAACTTTTTTTCGTGTACTCAGTTAGAAGAGCAGGGAAATACTTGTATTTAGACGACATTTTCATCACAACTGTGAACAACGCCTGTTTCAGTCGAAATCACTGAACTTAGAAGATTTTCTAACAAAAAAACAATGATCTTCATGGTTCCAGGCCACTTTTCAATCAACTATCCAAAATTTTAAAGATTAGAAAGAAATCAATATCTTATCAATCAACATCCAGAAATCATGAAAAGTTCTAATTATAGAGACTCAGTAAGTAATAATATCAGTTATCAACAACACGGACTAGTATTCATCATCGAAAGTTCATTTTTATTATAACCACAGCATTTCTATCCAACTTATTAAATATCAAACTAAAATTCCCCTTTCCCATAAAAAACCCAAAATCTTCTTCTAAAAAACCATAACCCTCTCATCTCAAAGTCGAATAAAATGCTAGCAAAGCCAATAAGTAAAAGCCATATCACCGAAAGACGTTTTTCAGCATACCTAAAAGCGAACACTTACATAAAACACCTGAACCGCATCTACGAATCAACCCACAACCCGTCAATAAGCGACAAGGCCTACAGTTTAAGTAAAAATTTCCAAGTCCAAACTCCTTCAAACCTCGACTTTAAAGTTTCAATGCTTCCAAAATCTCAGGTTTCAAAAGAACTAGAAGAAAAAACTGACTTACTTCACAAATATCAGAATATTGAAGAAATTCGACCAAGAAGGAAACTTGCGACTCGGTCTTTAACTCCAGTTATGAAGAAGCAGGTACAACAGAGAGACTTTCGAGAAAGAAAAGACTTGAAACAAGTGATTCAGGCAATCACTACTGAAAGAAAGAACAAATGTGAGGATTGCAAGAAAACTGTCTGTGAATGTATTGAAAAGACTGAAGATTCCTTTTTGCAGAAATTTATAAACAGCAGGATTTATCAAGAAATTAAGAAAAATAAGGAAAGCAGGGCTTCGCCCTGCTTTGTGACTGTTATTTCCACTCGTTCTAAGGATAGTGAGTTTTCAGTATTGCAGGATAAAAGTATTGGTTTTAGTATATTTGATGATGGGAGTCTTACAGCGATTAACTCTGTGGGAAGGAGCCCGTTCAAAAGTAAGTCAAGTAAGAGGACCCAGGTGTTTGATAAGAACTTTGATAAGCTTATATCGGTTAGCCCGGTGTCTTACTCAGCTCGGTCCAAGTTTCTAATTTAATATGAAATTCTCTTGGTTTTGTGCCAGTCTTCTGATTTTTTTGACTGTCATGGCCTACTCCGATTTCGCTCAAACTTTCAAGTTCTCCATTATTTTCACTCTAGCCCTAGAGGCCTTGGGAGTAAAACTCTACAGAAAATACCGACCACTCGACTTCGACGAGACCCCATTCGAAGACCTAGAATACGAAAACGCAGAAATGATAGCAACTCATTCAAAGTTCAGCTTCCGTAACAGCAACCGTCGTAAAACCGCGATTCCCTGTCTCTGTTCAACCAGCAACTTCAAATCCCTATCAACAGGAAACGAGGAAATCATGTCAGGTCTTCACAAGAACTTAAAAGACCTGGTCATCAACGACAAAAACTCTTGGGCAGCGATGGAAAAAGTTTGTGAAATCTCTCTTTTAGACCGTTTACAACAAAAACACAATTATTTAATTGACCTTCTAAAAGTCCTTAATCATCTCAGTAAACAAACCTTATCTGAAACGAAAGAACTTGAAGACTCTATGCTTTTCGCAGTTAAACTCATGGAAAAAGACATAAAAAAAAGCCAAAAAGATCTCTTTGAACGACTTAAGAAAAGTGGCGAGGCTTCTTTACAAGAACTATCAAAAATCAAGAAATATTCAGAAAAAGTCATTCAAATAAAATCAGACCTTTCTGAGTTAAACGCCGCTCTTCAGATAAACATCGGAAAACCTGAGAATTTCGATGCAAACCTGAAGTTAGAATCAAAAATCCGCATATCAAACAATAAAATCTCAAAAAACAGTCACAAGGTAGAAATTTCGAAAGATAATTTTTTAAAAGAAAACTCGAAGTACTTTGAATCTGCTCAAAAGTTGTATCTTGAGTTTTTAGAAGTGAATAAATTGAAAGGAGAGAGTTGTCGGTCTAACCTTCAATGTTACCTGACGCATGTTCAGAATATTTGGAAACAGTCTCATAGTGAACTTCAGAGACTTGCTGAACCTGGAAACTCTTTAAATGAATCAATCAGGACTCTTGATGATGAAGCAGAAAAATCAACGAGAAAGGCTTCTTCGCTGTTATCAGATTTAAAGGAACAGTTGATTAAATTGGATAAACTTGTTGAAACTCTTTCTTCTATCGAAAAAGACCATATGAAAAAATTCGTTTCTATCTTTGAAGCCTGGGAAGTCAGCAATGACATCGGCATCGATTCAGGGTATTTCGAATTTCTTCATTCAGTCAACATTCTCAGTGAAAATTTAAAAGATTTCTTAAAAGAATGCGAATTCATCAGACAAAACATTTCAAATCATCTTAAAAACTTCATCATCGATAACTCAGAAGAAAACCTTGTTCAACAGACTGCAAATTTATTAGAAATAAAAAATTTGTTACTTTCTATTCTCCTTTCGAATTTCTCTGAAAAGGTCAAAATCATCTCAGCTGCTGCGAAAAGTTTTGAAGTAAATGACGAGATTAAAGAAATGTTAAGTTTTTCTAAAAATTCTGCAGGACATGTTTTTCTTTGTCCTTATTTCACTGAAGGTATTCACATTGAGTTCGATTCAAAGACCAAGCAAAAAAACACTGAAAATGCTAAATGGTTGAATGTTTTGATACAAGTTTACCTTGACGAGTGGAGAACTTCTGATAAGTTTCAAGATTACATCTGCAAGAAAATCGCGAAAAAACTGAATAAAGACAACCCGGGTTTTATTGGAAGTATTTCTGTGAAAGACTTCAGATATTTCGGACAGGCTCCAAGTGTAAGAGACTTTTTATGCAAGTCTTACAATGAACTTGAATTTAACTATGAACTTTGCATTCATGCTCCTGGACAAGTCGTTTTTACTGTCAAAGTTCCTCTTGTCTTCCCATTTGTCAAGTGGGAAGTTGAAGCTGTTATTAGGGTCATTGATTTCAATGGAAAGGTCAGGATTTGTTATACTTCGGAGATGGACTTTCAGAGTTGGTATAGCTTTGCACAGATGCCGGACCTTACACTTGAAGTTTTTCCACTTGTTAGAGGAAAATGGCTTAATTTTAATCAGGTGCCTGGAATTCGATGGATTGTTTCTAAGTTGGTTGGGTTGAAGCTGAGAAGGTATCTTTATCCTCATAGAAGGAGTATTAAAATACCTAAGGCTAGACCCAAGAAAGAGGAGTATCCTTAGGTTATTATTAATGGTTTCAGAGATAATGTTTATTGGAAGGTTTTGTTGTTGAGATTAAGAATTGGTTTTTTATCTTCAATGGATTATTTATTCAAAACTCTTTTAGGTAATTTAAAGTAATGTGAAAAATCTGAATTGTATTCTTAAGTAATATTATTAATAAATATGTGAATGGATCGATTAAAGACTTTTGGTGACTCATTTAAAAGAACTGCCTTACATTCATTTAAATTGATAATAAGCGTTAATCAAACAAGTCCTTCTTCAACTCATCTAAACTTCCAATCAAAATAATAAATGTTGATATTTTTGTTTCACCTGGCCTCAGCTTCACACGTTATAAAAAACTTCTCAACTCTAATATTGCCGAGGAATTCTTCTCAGTTATTTCCTCTTCTAGATTACTTTTCAGGAAACAATCTTACTTATTCCGTGTCAGACGTGGAAGAAAAGGGTCACTTCAAGATACTCCAAAGTCCAAGAACATTAGATGTGACCCATCACTTAAGTCCTCTGTTAAAATCCCTTCCAACAATCAAATCATACAAGATGCAAGTAATAAATGTAGGCAACGAAGCAATGACCTGCTATTTCACATCCTCTACTGTTATTATTCTTCAAACTAATTTAAATAACGGGGACAGTGAATTGAATTCCATCATCAAAGTTCCTCTAGTTCCAAGTGACTTCAACATAACAAGTATTCTTCCAATTCCTTCAAATTTTGGAATTATGTCTGTCTTGGTTGTTGGAACTGGAATTGATAAAAATGAAATTGTTTATCAGTTCTTTTTGATTGTCTTGCCTTTTGCAGATAAGGCTTTAGCTACTGTTAATAAGATTAGTCTTCCTGAACTGGTTAATGTTACAAGGATTTTTATGGGCAATGGGTCTGTTAATGGTTTGTTCGCGTTAACTGGCGTGGTTGAAGATTTGGAGACTATTTTTATACTTAAAATGGGGTTTTACAAGGCTAATCTTGTTCAAAGTATTCAAAATATTAGCTTTGGAAATATTGTAATCAATATTGAACCTATATTAGTTAATGTTGAGACTTCAACTCAAGGGGTATTGATGTTTGTTTTAGATGCAAAGTCCTATTTGTTTGTGTTTAAACTCAATGATGGGTACTTTGAAATCAATCAAGTCTTTAATTTAAAAAAATATGGGGAGTTACTCATGATGGAGTATAACCAATTCGCAGGTGAATTTCAAAATACAGTTTTTGTCTCAACTTCAAGTGGAATTGTCGCTGCTGACTTTAAATTGAAAGAAGAAACTTTGTTTTATCCCAGTCAAAATGTTAATTTTACTGGGATCCATGCAAGTAACTACCAACTTTACCTAATTTTCAACGCCACTCGAATGAGTCTTGCTACTGTTTCATTCAAATACCGTGAAAGTGCTCTGCAGGTTTTAAGTCTAAATTACGTGGAATACACGGCAGATGCTGCTTGGGCTATAATCCAAGGCACAGCTGACGTGTATTTATTGAGAGTTGATAAGAAACTTCTAACAGTAGTTAAAAGCAGATCGATTATTCCCAAACTTAAGATTTCGACAACAGAGACTCCATTAAGCTGTAATGTAACAGCTTTGAATAATGATTCAAGTTCAGAATGTGCTCTTAATGTTACAATTTTAGAAGATGTTTATAATCCTAGTTTGATATACCAAGGAAAACCATACAATCAAGCTTTAAGAGCTATTTTTGGATTAGAGGAGTTTATTGCTGATTTTTCACTGCCGACTTGGATGGTATCAGGATTTAACATTAGTTGTAAAGTGACTGACTACCTACCTAAGAAGAATTACTACATAATTGAAGATATTTCTTCAAAAATAGTTGATCAAGACTTTTTATTACCAAGAGATCAATCAGCGAAATATATAGTTCAAGGAAATTACTTAATCCAAATTTATTCAGACCAAGTCCTTATCTCTGAACTAGGAAAGCTTTTAATAATCCATTTAAATATTTCCTCAGTTTCCAAAGTACTTCAATCATCTTTCGGAACAAACAGCATTATTTTTTTATGTTTCACATCAAAACCCAAGAATTATTTGAAATACTACGTTTTTCCAGATGGTCTTTCAAGTAATCCCATGAATAATTCCATGCTTTTACCACAAATAAACCCTGAAAAATCCGCTATATTTATGAAATATTTAGCAATAGGATCATCTTATTCAATCCTGATATACAAACTTTCCTTTAGTTCATGGTTTTTTCAATACGAATTAATTTTTTCCAATAACAGAACCGATCCGATCCTAAGCATGTCGATGACTCAAGACCCAAGCATTTCATCTCCTTATGTTTTATACGTCGGACATAGAGACTACGTTTCTATTTTCTTTGAAAGTGAAGTGACAGGTAATAAAGCCCAAACAAATTATTATTTTGGTTCAGTTTTCTTTCATCAACAGATGATTGCACAAGGATCGAATATTTTCTTGTTGACTGAAAATATGATTATGATTTATAGAACTCTTTTTCATGATCTTCTTCAAGTGAAATCAATTGAAGCGAATGGATTTTATGTTCTTGATGATTTCATTCTTTGCTTCTCTAATAATAAATTTCTTCTGGTTAATTCTTCTGAAAATTTCTTAAGTCAATCGGTTTTTTATGGAGAGGATTTGGGAAATCGAGAAGTTCTTGGATTTACTTATAACAGCGAGAATCAAACTAGAATAATTTTACAAGATCAGAAAAATATTATTATACTTAAATCGCTTTGTCCTTCCAGCAGTTGCTCAAAAGAAGTGAAGTTTAAATTTAATCTTACAAACGATGATTATGTTGTCAATAAAAGGGTTCCATTGAATATTATTGTAGAATGCTTTGGCTTGTCAAAAATTCTCAGTTTAAACTATTCAGTAGAGATTAAATTGTTACAGAATCTTATATCTATTAAGAAAGAGCTTCCAGAAATCACTAATAGTTACTTGCATGGCCAAGTTATTTATATAAGTGATTATTTTTTAGGGTATAATCTGAATGCAAATTTATCACTGGAATCAAAATACTTAAAAAATAAAAAAAATTCTCCAATTTACATTCAGGAGTCGCTGCAACTTTTAAATACTGTTGAAGAAAATAAGGAGATGGAAAAAATAACTGACTTTACTATCGTTCGACATCTTAAAACAGCTTTAGTCGCTACACGAAATGGGCAGATGTATTATGTGCATGACTTTTTCAATAATCATTCATTTTTTCATTACCCACTTCCTTTGGGATTTGAAAACGTTTGCCCTATAGTAAGAAATTATGGAAGTAAAGATAATTATAACTTGATTGTGTTAGGCTGCTCAACTCTAGATAACAAGTACAAAATTTTCGCTGCGATTGTTGATGTACAAGCTCAAAAACTCATAAAATTGGCATCCTCATATCTCACTTATAAATTCCAGGATCTTAGAATTTTACAAGGTTCAACCAAAGAGTTCGCAGTAGCTGTGATTGAGTTAACTGGCGACTTACTTCCAGGAAATAATCATATCGAAATTTTTTATATTCAGTGGAATTCAACCACAGTTGAAGTGATGTTTTTAACTGCCATTAATTTATTCACTGTGGACTTGAGCAGACTATTGATTAAAGCTATTGATGGAGTTTTAGGTCAAGATCAAGTGATTGAACTTTACATAGCAGATTATTACTCCGGCTTGAGAATTTTTCATTATGGTTTGAATGAAAAAAAATTGAAATTGGTTGATTCTTTTATTGTAAACAGACCTCTTGCTCTTGGAATTTGCGATAGGGTCTTGTTTGTGGCTTCCAAGGACTCCAGTGTTGTGGCTTACAGAAAAACTAATGGGAAGTTCTTGTATTTTAAAAGGTTTCCTGAGTATCAATCTGAGGATATGATTGAAAATTATGGTGGAGGTATAGTTACATGCAATACTTATTATGAGCCGAGGTATTTTATAATCTCTTTTCAAACTAGTAACTCAACTTTGATTAGAATTTATGATTTACTTGCAGAGTACTATAATGCAATCATAAAAGATATTAAAATCTCAGAATCAGGCTTTAATTCAGGAGGTTTATTTTTCAATGATTCTGTTATTTTGGTATATGAGGCACTTAACGGAAAGATATTCGTTTTATCAATAAATGAACTTTCTTTAACAATTCCCAAACTTAGCTTTGAAGAGTATCAAAAAATAGAGTCAACCTGGGGTAAAGGTCCTTACAATTTTACTCTGAATATTTCAAACGAAATTGATTTTGTTGCAACAAGTCTAATTATGACTGACACTGGAAAGCTGAGTATAGACAGTTCAAATGATTCAATAAAAATTTCATGGTATTACATTCTAGGAATAGTTATTATTGTACTTATTGGTGTTAGTGTTATTACACCGTTGGCTTACTGCATAATTTTAAGGAAGAGAAAACTTAATGCTTCTCAACAGCAGGCAATGAAGATTAATGTGACTAGAATCAATAGGATTTCAATGGATCATTCAAAAATTGATATTATGTTTAGAACTAATTCATGATTTTATTAGAGAATTATATAATAATTTGATCATCATGACTAAGATTCGAAAGGCACTTTAAATAATTTATTTAATAATTCTCTTAGTCTCTCATTAGAATTTTTTCATTTCTCTAAGGTTTATTATGAGCTACACTTTTAAAAGATTTATTATAAGCTCATATAATTGTTGCATTATAAAATGAAATATTAGAACCTTGTTAAGGCATTTTCAAAGAATGTTTCATCGTAATAAAAAAATGATGATTCTTAGAAAAGTATCGATTTGCGAAAAAAACTAACAACAAGCAGTCTCTGAAATCTGCTTCTTCCTTAACATAAATATTTTAAATATCTTTGATAAAAACCTGTATTCAAATATTTAATTGTATTGAGATATCATCCAGCTCATATTTCCTTACTTTATAATCAATATGGTCTTGGTCCTTCTCCTGCTTCTAGTCGAAAGAGTGAATTCTCAATCAAAATGGTGTTCAGACTTGAAATGTAGTACTTGCCTCGCAGGTTACAAGTACACGAATATTAAATGTCTCTCAATCTGCCCAACAGGACATTCAATATCAGGTAGTAATTGTGTCGTCACATCATCTTTGACACTTTTCTCTTTCAGTCCAGGCATTCCTCTTGCTTTTGATGCCAGGTCAGTCCAAATGTTT
The DNA here is from genome assembly GCA_006503475.1 of Stentor roeselii. Classification (NCBI taxonomy): domain Eukaryota; phylum Ciliophora; class Heterotrichea; order Heterotrichida; family Stentoridae; genus Stentor; species Stentor roeselii. The sequence continues at coordinate 12,033 of RSEH01000195.1, read as the reverse complement.
TATCATCCAGCTGGACTTCAGCTTAGAGACCCTGGAAGGCAGTCTCCAATCATGACGAAAGACAGAGGTCTTTACTTTGCAAAATCGAGTATGTTGATTTCGAATACATCTTGGATTCTGTCTCCTGAATTTAATCTTGTTCTAACTGTCAGAGTGATTAATCAAGGAGTCATTTTCAAGGTTTCAAATAAGGAACAAGTATTTTTAGAAATTTCTGGAAATAGAACGACTTTTTTAGGGAATGTTTTGATTAGTTATCCTACTGGTAATAAAAGTGAAATTTTAAATAACGCACACCCAGATGAATGGGTTGCATTAGTATTTATTGTTAATGAAAACATTGAAAATATTTACATACATATTTTCGGAAGAGAATACATTTTTTTATCTGGAGAGTATAGGCCTCAAATTCAAGGGTTAAATTTTACACTTGGAGCTCCAGAAAACAATTCATTTGAAGGATTTTTATATGATATTTACCTTCAAAATGATTTATATTATATCAAATATATGTATATAAGTGATATACTATGTGGGTTTAACGAATACTATTTCAATGATACTTGTATAAAATGTAATCCAAGTTGTTCAGAATGGCCTTGGTGTGTAAGGAATGGATGCAATTTGTGCTTTTATTCAAATTGTAGTAGTTGTATAAACTTTAAAGTTGATTCCTGCATTGATACTTGCTTAAAAATCGAAAATAAATGTGCTTTAGGTTTTGGTTGTTTGCAAGGTTCACTATTTAACTGCACTACTTGTAGCAGTGAGTTCATTATGATAAAAGGAGTCTGCATTATTCCTCCATATAAATATAACCCAACGAATCTCCTTACCCCTGTAATAAAAACAAAATTTATAGAATTCAAGCAATACTATGACATATTTCAAAGTGGAATAAACGCATCTACCTACTCTCCTTACAACAAAAGTGAAAGCGACGACCCTTACCCAGTAAAATCTCGAGGAATGGCATTCCAAAATGAAAAAATAGTTTTCCTAAAAAGTACTTTTCCTATAACCTTAAGCTGTGAGTTCACAATCGCACTTTGGATCATCACTTTCAATTCAGGACAAACAGTCGATAAGCAAACCTTGAAAATATTCAGTAATCATCGAGGAGCTGTCGAACTCGCTAATGAAGATGACCGAACTTTAATTAGTTCTTTGAGATTTGGTGAAGCGGGAGGCCGATGGAGATTTTTAGCTTTGAGATTAAAAGTTGAATCAAATATGACAAGCATTTACCTTAAAAACGATGGATCCGACTTGCTGAGTAATACGGTTAAAGGCTTAGCTTTTAATGATCAGAATACAAGCTTGTTCTTAGGAAACAATAAGAATACTTCTTTCAATGGAATCATTTATTCGATAAGTGTCTGGCAAACCTTTGTAAGTGATTTATCATCTGAAATGATTCCTTGCGGAGTGGACTTAGGTTCAAGCTGTTTGAATGAATGTGCTACTTCTAAATATTATAATGATGTTATAGACAAGTGCCAAGATTGTAGTGGTTCTTGTAAGCAAGGATGTAATACTTTTGGAAAATGCAGTTCCTGTGCTCAAACTAATTGTACAATGTGCAGCAGTTATGAAAGTAACGCAACCTGCTATCAAACTTCAAGCACTTACTGCATTTCGGGGTTGAAGGTAGGAAAAAATGGAGAATGTTGTCATAATTCTTGTAGCTCATGCTATGGACAGAATTTTTATACGTGTTACTCTTGTTCAATGAACTATGTTTTAGTGGGAAGTGTTTGTTACTCTTCATGCCCTTTAGGTTTTCTTAATGTTTCAAGTATCTGCATTCTTCTAAATTCTTCAACTGTTGATTTGAAATTTGATAAAATATCAAAAAGTCCAACAAGTTCTTTATTTCCAATACAATTCAATGTTGCTAATATTTCCTTGTTTTATCCTAATTTTTCAGTTTTTAACCCAATTCCTGCTTTTAACCGAGGATACTACTTTGGAAAAAACTCTTCAATTACAAGTTCCAGTTTAAATCTTTCATATAATCAAACTTTTAGTATCTGGATTAGAATCATTTCAGATGGAAATATTTTTAAAAGAGGAACTTTATCAATTAGTACTCAAACAATACAATATTTCAATATTAATCAAAATATATATCTGCAAATCATGAGTTGGTCTAAACTAAATATATTGATTTCAACGAGGTTCGATACTTTATTTGCTATTTCTGTGAATCAAAACAATAATAAAACATATTATCGCAGCTCTTGGAATGCGATGATCATGGATTCCAGTTCAAGTATTGTTTTAGGTGATTCAATAAGTTCTTTTAAAGGGTTCATTTATAGATTAGCTCTATTTAATATCGCAATAACTGATTTTGTTTATTCAGAGTTACTATCAGCCTGTCCATTTCTAACATATGAAGAAAAAGGTTTATGTTATGATTGCCAAACTTCTTGCCAAAGTGGATGCATTACCAGCAAAGGATGCAACTTGTGTAATCAACCTTTATGTAAGATCTGCTCAAACTTTTCTGAGAATTCTTGTAGCGAATGCTTTAATACAGCTGCGATGGTTAATGGAGTATGCACTTGTTTAAATGGGACTTATTGGAACTTAACTACTTGGAACTGCGAAAAATGTTTAGAGCCTTGTTTGAACTGTTTAAATACTTCATTTTGTTCATCATGTGTTCAAGACTCGACGTTAGAGGATAATCGATGTATATGTAACCAAGGGTTTTATTTTGATTTGAATACCCTTAAATGCTTGAATTGCTTTTTAGATTGCAAGACTTGCTATGGAAATTTAGAATCCAATTGTCAGTCATGCCGTGAAAATGCTTACCTCGCAAGTGAAGGAAAATGCATTTGCTTTGATGGGTACTACATGGATTCTGGGGAATGTAAAAAGTGCCATGGTCTCTGCTCGAAATGCTTTAATTTCACCAACTGTACGAACTGCAAGGCAGGATCAAATAATATCCAAGGCACCTGCAAATGTCCAACCGGATTATTTGCTGATCTTCAATTAGGACTCTGCAAATCCTGTGATTCAAAATGTTTGACATGTACAGAACTATCAGGATTGACTTGCACCTCATGCAACAAAAACTCTTATTTAATTGATAACTCATGTCATTGTAACCTGGGGTTATTTTGGGACTCAGCGGCTTCATCATGTTCATTTTGTGATTCTTTATGTTTAGACTGCTCATCTCTTACAAATTGCACGATTTGCAAGGAAAAAACTTTAAATATCGGCGGAATATGCACATGTCTTGATGGGTTTTACAAGAGTGATGATTTGAATGCAAGTTGCTTGATTTGTCATGAAAATTGCTTAAAATGTACTGGACCTTTAAGTAATCAATGTGTTGATTGTAGAAAGAATGCAGTGATTCAGGATGACTTTAGTTGTCGATGTTTATCTGGGTACTTTATGTTGTCAGGGAATTGTGAAAAATGTTCTAAGTTTTGTATTGAATGCTTGGATGCTGTTCATTGTTTAGTTTGTCATGAACTTTCATTTGTTTCAGGAGGAATCTGTAAGTGTGCTGATAGATTTTTTAATAGTATTAATGAAGATATTTGTCAATCGTGTCATCCAAAGTGTTTTAACTGTTTTGATAATACAGAGATCAGCTGCATCAGTTGTCCATCAAACTCATCATTATCTGGAACTCAATGCATTTGCAACAAAGGCTTCTTTTGGGATGAGGAAAATTTTATCTGCCAAGAATGTGATGGTCTTTGTTCCGACTGCATTTCAAAAGATACTTGTAATCAATGTAAATCAAATAGTGACCTTTATAATGGAACTTGCTATTGTTTAGAAGGATTCTTTCGAACAAAGTGGCTGCCTGTAATGTGCCAGCCCTGCAGTCCTCAGTGCTTTACATGCTTTGGAGCTTCGAGTTTTAACTGTGTTCAATGCAAACCTCTCGCTTTTCTATTACCGGATTATTCATGCCAGTGCTTTAATGGACTTTATTTTGATAGTCTTTCATATAAGTGTGAAAATTGCAGTGATCTTTGTAAGACATGCTCTGGGATTAAAACTAGCTGTACTTCTTGTAATTCTAATTTTTACTTATCTACAAACTCTTGCAGATGTGTTGATGGGTATTACTTAAATTTTACTACTTGTGAACCCTGCCATATTTCATGCAAAACTTGTAAAGGACCGAGCGAACAAGAATGTCTTTCATGCACTAGCAAGGCTATTTTGTCTAATAATTATACTTGTAATTGTATCGCAAATTATTTCATGAAACTTGGAACGTGCATTGCTTGCTATCCTTCTTGTCTAACCTGCCTCGCTGAAACAGAACAAAACTGCAGCTCTTGTAAAGAAGGGTTAATTTTTCAGAATAATGGTGAGTGTAAATGTGAACCACCTTTGTTCTGGGACGCTAAATTGAAAGCCTGTATTCCTTGTTCTAACTTTTGTCTAACCTGCAATGCATTTAACATAACAGGATGTGACATCTGCAGCACAGACTGTTTTTTTTGCACAGAAAATTCAATCTACCAGAACACCTCATGCATATGCATAGAAGGATACTTCGAAAGAAACAATATTTGCCTGAAATGCAATGAAAAATGCAAGACCTGCAAAGACGAGACCTATTATTCCTGCACAAGTTGCAATAATACATTCCTAAACGGTGGCCTATGCATAGACAAATGCCCATTAGGCTATTTAAACCGAGAAGGAGTCTGTCAAATGAAAGGCTCTCAAGGCATAGTAATGAGTTTCAAGTTCAATTATTTTTCAGAACATTATTCCGATGCTTTAACCGGCATTCAATTAAAACCTCCAATTGACTTAAATTTTCCTTTACCAGTCTTCAGCCAAGGACTTTACTTCAACGGTCAGAACTCAGCTGTTCAGATTGAAAGCCCTGAGGAAAAAAACCGTCTTTTTTCAGATGAGTTTCTTTTATCCTTTTGGATCATGACCTATTCAAACACTGGAGCTCTGATCAAGTCATCAACAAGTAACGTAACCGAACTCTCATTAACCTTTCAAGAAAATCTCTTTCTTACCCTTTTATTCTCGAAAATCACATCAGAATTAAATTCAAATCAATCAATTCCTATTTCTGAATGGACTTTTGTAGCTATTTCCTTAAGTCATAACTCTCCAACTTCAGTTTCTTTTATCATAAACTTAGAAAAACAGACTTTTTTCAGTATCTCAGAAGAACCTTTCACCAGTCAAGACAATTGCGAGGTCCTTCTCGGCTGTGACCGTGAAAAACAGTCTTTTTTTCATGGTTTTATTTACAAAGTAGACTTAAGAAGAAATTCAACGAATTTGATGATTTCCACGAATTGCAAAGGCTGCTCATTATGCCTTGAAGACAGTGAATGTTTAACAACCTGCTCGATTACTGAGTATTTTGAAAAATCTTCTCAAAGTTGCAAGCCTTGCATGGCCGAATGCCTTTCAGGCTGCAGACATAAGTCCTCATGTGGAATGTGCTTTGAAAGTGAATGTTTGACTTGTCTTGACTTTGATTCAGGTTCTTGCACGAGCTGTAGAGAAGGGTATCAAGTGACGAGAGGAACATGTGAAAAATGTGAAGGGTTAGTTTTTTATAACTCTTCAAGTAAACTATGTGAAAAATGTAAAGGGCTTTGTGTTACTTGTCTTAGTGAATTTGAATGTCTTTCCTGTGAAGGTAATGCGGAGGTTGTGAATAAATCTTGTGTTTGTTCTTTAGGTTACTATCTCAACGTGAGTTACTGTGAAAGGGTTATGTTCGGGTCTATGATTAAAATCAGTCTGGACAACTCGGCCCAGGTCATTTTCGATGAACCTCTAAACAAAGACCTTACTTCTGAAGACGTGCAAGTCTTTTACAACAACAACCCTTGCAAGTTCAAAGTCACAACAAAAGACCCTTTAATCACTTCATTTCAATGTGAAATCACTTGGAACGTCCGTGCAGGAAGTTCAATAAAAATCGAATTTTTAAAGCCAGTTACTTCCATTCACAATTCTTTACTTTCTACTAAAAACCTTACAATTGGTCTTTTTCCTACTCAAATCGAAGAAATCTTTCAGAAAATTCAACAGGCAAAGGACTTCGCTAATAAAGGAACCACTGTCGGTGCAAGTGTTTCTTTATGTTTAAGTGTCGCAAGTTTTGATGTCTCTAGTTTATTCAGTTTTGTTAACTTTGCAGAGATTTTTTCAGTTATTTCTTTGTATGGACTGGAACTTGAAGAAGACCTTTTGGAATTTTTAAGATCTGTCAGGGTGCAGAAGTCTTTACCTAATGTTTTTGAAGGGTTTTCTGAAGGTGGTCTGGGAATTGATTTAAATGAAAATTTGGTTGAATATGGATATAAAAGCAATTCAGCGATTATCAACTCGGGTGTTAGTATTTTGATATTTTTAGTGATTTTCTTTTGTTTTCTTCTTGTCAGGATCATGGTGCCGATTATGCATGAAAAGATTCCAAAGCTTTTGGTGGTTAAAGATTATTTTCATTTTTCTGTTTTTTTGAAGTTCTGGATTCAAACTTGCCTTGACTTGATGATTACTTCTATGAACGCGATTTTTCATGGGTACTTTAAAAGTTTGTTTTACTTTGCCGATTACTGCTGCTCTGTGATAATGATTGTAAGTTTTAAGCAGGTTTCTCAGTTGGTTCTTTTTTTGGTCTCTCTTGTGCTGGTTAAGAAAAGGAGAAAACTTGTGGAAAGTGAAGAAATTCTGAGTTTTGATAAAAAATTTGGAGCTTTTTTCAATGAGTTCAAATCAGATCCTCAAAATTTTTACTTTTATCCGATTTTCTTTGTTAGGAGGTTTTTAGTCGCTTTAGTGATTTTTTTGGTAAAGGTTCCTATTCTTCGCCTTGTTTTTTCTTTTGTTTTATCGTTGATGGTAAAATTTAATCAGAATTTGTTTTATCTTGTAGAAACCAGGTGTTTTAAAAGTAAAGCGAATAATGTTCTTCATATTTGCAATGAGATTCTTACAGGTTTTCTTCATATTGCAATTATTGCAGCGGTTGTCAAGAATAAGAATGAGTTAAAGAATAATGCGACTGATATCTGCATTAATATCATTACTATTGCTTGGGCTTTGAATATGGTTTGCTCAGTTGTTAAATTAATTGGCTTAGTTGCAGAAAAGATTAAAAAGTTTAGGAATAGGAAAAAAGTTGAAAATATTAAAGAAGGTGATATTACAAAAAATGAAAAGATTTTTGTTGAGAGTATTAAAGAAACTAAAATTGGCTCGAAAAATGAACAAATTTTTGTTGAGGATTTAGAGTTTAAGCAAACTGATAATGGAAGTCAAGCAGAGAAAACAGGAATTTAGGTTGATTTAGGATTAGATTTATAAAAATTAGATTTCAAGATAAATTAATGCTGTTAAGCTTATTTTTCATCTGATCTAAAATAAGGATGATGTTTTTAATTAGTTTAGATAAGTTAATTTACTTAAATTATTTTAAATCTAATCGAATATAAGGATAAGTAATGTTTTTGAATTGTTTATATAATTGATATAAATTTACATAGAATTTACTATTTCTGGGAAATTGATTCGAAATAAACTCAAAATAATTATTTATCTCATGTATGTCAACATAAATTTTCATCAAATATTTCCACTTTACTATCAAGTCCATCAACTCTCCTCTTCATACCAATAATCATATCATAAATATCCTCTTTTTTTATCATAAATTTTTTTGAACCTATTGAAAGTCTTGTCAATATTTCCAAAAAACTAACCTTCCTTAATTAAAACTCTTATCAAGTTCACTTTCTTTCAAATTAAATCCAGAGATATTTTCATAAAACATTTAATTATTTATTCACCTCACTAATCCTTTTTCATCACTATTCTTTTTCCCAAAGCATCTTAAACATTATCCTTATCCAGAAATCCCTAAATTTATTCCAGTTCAGTTATCATTGAGTGATTTTCGCATTTGATTAATCAAGTTCTTAATTCCTGCTAGTTTATGATCGAACTTTCAAAGAATTTTCTCAATTTCAATCATTATTCTTAATAATTATTTCTGATTAAAGAAATTCCTATTTTTTCCTCTAAAAAATTGATGTTTTAATAATTTTTCAAAGTAAAAAACTTGATCTTCGAGACTTCCTGGTTTAATTGATATTTGGTTAAAATCTTGTAATATTTCCTTGTTTGGCTTCAGATTCGTTTATTTTTTTTTCTTTCAAAAGAAGAATCAGGTGAAGATGATTCAGGCCCAGATGAAAATTCGCTAAATAGATGACTGGGTACTTCAGGGTTTTACGATATGATCTTTGAAAGCCGAAGCGATTGCTCATCCATCTGGTGGAAAACAAATTTCTTTCATTCCACCTGGACTTTGAATGAAAAAGTAAATCTTCTCTTTGGATAATTCACATTTTTTTTTAACTTCCTTCGAAAGGTAAGGCAAAAAATGGTTTTTTTGAGAAAAACAAAATGATGTCACTGATTTTAAATGGTCTTCGAAATAATGATATAATATTTTTGATTATATGTCTCATAGTTTCATGCTTTGCAACATCTGCCTGAGGTGAAATTTTTTAAGTTGTTGGATTAAGCGAATGAGTTGATACTATTTGAGTGTCTGTTAAGCGAAAATTCTTCTGTTTTTTTTTGTAGGCTTTAGATTTTATAATTATCTAAAGAGCCACTAGCAATAAAGGTATTTGATAAGCATTCTGATAAGTCAGTATTTTTTGCCAAAACAATGAGAATTCTTCTCTCTTCGAATTTCATTCTTTAAGACTTTGATCAATATATCCAGAGACCAGAAGTAGTTTATCAATAAAAACCGATTGAATTAACATATTCTGTATATTCATTCAAAAGCATTTTTCTTCCAGTCTGCATATTCCAGTCCCTAACACTTTTATCACAAGCTCCAGAAGCAATAAACTAAAAATATGAAAAACAATCAGAATAGCCAGATCTTTCATATCCTGTAATTCCCATCATCTCTCAAATATCAGCACTCAAACTTTAAAACAATTATAAACAATCCATACTCCAAAATCATTCCATTCCTCTCAAAAAAACACTCTAAACCCATTCAAAGTCTCCAAAAAGCAAAATTCTTCTCTAGTCCTCTTATCTGAAATTTTATCAAACAACGCACTCGCGATGTAAATCCCTGTCAAACAAAGCGATCAGAGATTTGCATTCTCTTCAAAACCGCTTCAGTCAAAACGAATTTGAAGATTCCAGACATGTCAGCTGACTCACAGAGCAAAACCTTCAAATCTTGAAAAATGCGAAGAGTAAAGACTCAGAATGCCTTCTTGAAAAAACTGATTTCGACTTAAATTTCAACCTTGATGGGATTATCAGGCGTCAAATGAGAATCAAACTGAAAAGACCGAGTTGAATGGCCTTCATATAAATTCTTTTGTTTTTGTTTTCCAGAATTTTGCTGCTTTATCAGCTGAGGCAGCGACTAGAAACTCGCCTTGGGGACAGGGTAAGACTTTAACATGAAACAAGAAATTCGTGAGACTCGGCTGTTCTTTTCGCTCTTAATCTTCGAATTTTAACTAACTCATCTAAAGCCGTGGCGAGTATTTTTCGTAATGAAAAAGCAAACTGACCCCACTAACCTCGTATGTCTTTAAAAGTACCTTCATGACGTTCTCCTTAATTTTTCAGAGTTTTGTAGAGTTGTCAGCGGAGTCAGTTGTTAAAATTTTGAATATGAAGAGAAAAAACAGATGAATTCAGAGAGAAGTTCTAAGTGACTTGATCTCTGTTGTCTTCCCCGTCATTCAAAGCTAAAGCCAAAAATATCCTGTTCATTTTAAGCAAATCGAAAAAATTTCGCCTAAATTAACAGAAAATATTGATTTTTCTTGAAGAGTCTCTAACACCCAGGTCTTAATTATTTAATCACGGTGGCAGTGCTTGAAGGTTTCTTCTAATGGAAAATGAAAAGAAAGCATTTTTTTAATTAATATGCCATTTACTCTAAAGGCTTCATAATTCACAGGTTCGCTGAATTCGAGCTTGAAGCTGAAAGTCCCAAATCTGGCAATTAAAACATTTAGTAAATTTGAATGAATTTCAGGATATGCAAAAATCTTGGTTCTTCAACTTTCCGAATTTTTACTTCATGTCAGCTAAACCAAAGCTAAAATTTTTGAATTATGCGAAAAAAATACTTCTAGGACTGAATCTGAATGTCTGGAAGGTTGAATTGAGTTGATTTTCAATTAATTTCAAAGTTTTACTAGACTATCAGCTTCACATGAAGCGAAAAGTTTGCAGTCGGGGAAAGTGGACTGAAAAGACACTTACTTTATGGGACTTTTAATTACCTGTTTCGTGTGAATGTATAAGAAAATAATGTATTTGCTGTGAAGTACTTTCCCACTCATTTTTTAGCTGAAGTTCAAGTATTTCACTTTTGTGTCTTTTTAAGGTGAATTCTTCTTTTAAGAGTTTTTATTGAATTTGTTTTGATAACCTCATGCGGAAATGATTGCAAAGAGAGTAAGTCACCTTTCCCTTTCGATGTTAAATTCTAGGTATGGGTAACTATTTACTTTCATCATTTTGTCTTAAATTGAATTGATCATAGGACTGTCAAGGTATTTGTTTTGATTGATTTTTAATCAACTCGCTGAAGTCACTTGAAGAGACTTCATTTGAAAGGTTTTAATTTTTCCTAATTGAAAGACAGAATGAATTTATAGAAGGTAAATCTAATTAATATATGTTAAGTTGTGTAGAGTAATAAAATTTTGACTTCTTCAAAATATGGGCTATACATAATACTTTTGCTATAATTTATCAATTTCAAAGAAAATGGTGTATAACGGATAGTGTATTCAACTTAAATTATTATATATTCAATAAAACCTTGCTTTTACCCACATTTAATTAAGACCACCATGAGATTTTACTCTCATTGATTATAATTTCGTCTTTTAAATCTTCAGATTATGTATCCTATGTGGTTTAGAAAGAAATAGTTTTTAATTATTTCTTCTCACTGAAAATGATGAATATTTGATTCTGTTTTGAAAATTAATTTGATTAAATTTTCCACTTTTGATATTTTATTAGTTTTAGTAAATCATTCTGATATTCCCACGTTATCTAAATATGGAAATTTTGATTCTGATTACTTGATATTAGTCTAACTTTCAGAATATTCGAAGAGTTAGAATTGATAGTACTAATTTTATGTAAATTTATATAAACTAAGTTGTTTTAGGTTTTTCTAAAAATTTCACTCTTTATTTCCTATCATCACTAGGAAGTAATCCCGAAAGAATATAATCAAGTCAATATCCTTAAGGCCGATTCACAAGAAAAGCTACTATTTGATATGAATTTCATGTCATTTTAATGAATTTAATAATTATTACAACAAATAAAATTACGATTTAGTTGATCACCTAAAGAATTGTTTTCTTTATAATTCACCCAAAAGTGCTCTTAAGATGTGCTTGGCAACTGAATTAAACCAAAAATCTATGATTATATTAGTATATAGCCTGAAAAAAAATTTGTGAAAATTGTAAAATTTTAATAAAATTGCCTAGAATTTGGATGGATATAAAAATGGAGTCGAGTACCTCATCAAAAGACCAAGGATATCACATCACTGTGAACATCCACGGAAATAACAATGCAATTTCTCTTGATAAACCTATTGTTCCAAGCATTGCTAGTCAGTCCTTTCCACCATCAAATCCCTTAGAAAAATTCACAATCACCCCTCTTGTGAACCCAGGTCCAAGAAAATCAATTCAGTACCTTTGGAAGCAATATCTCAAAGGAAACTCTAAAGAACTCGAGGACCTTGTCGATGCATTTGACAAGATCCAGCAATTAGACCCGACCAATCCGAATTCGTTCTTCGCAATAGCAGGTCTTCACGGTTCTCCACTAAGACTAAGATATGGAATAGAGAATTTGGAAGATGAACTACAGAAGTATACATATTGGGGTGGATATTGCCATCACGGTAATGTTTTATTCCCAGTTTGGCATAGAGCTTATCTTCAAGTTCTGGAAAACGCATTG